>PVHP010023774.1:0-27069 GCA_004024765.1 Zapus hudsonius | reverse complement strand
TTTATATATTAACTTATTTAATACTAAACACAGTCTATTATGAAGACACAGATCTGGGCTTTTGAGATCACATAACTTTCCCAAGATCTTACATCCAAAATATTAGAGGATAAGGGCTGAGTATTTGTTGGTTTCTCCAACTCATATTCCTTTTAACTCTTTATGCAGCCATCTCTATTAGCAGCTTGGTGTAATGCACTACATACTCTTAAATGCTTTTAGGCAGTTCTCAGCAAGTAAAATGTGTGCATCCTGATGTTGACAGTCAACAAAGTTGCATAGCTGTGTGAGAGAATAATAATCATTTACTGCACCAGGCCCCTTTCAGATCACTCACAGACATTGCTTTTAATCTTCATAATCTCTTAAGTGATTTGTCATCACTGATATTTAACAGAGGAAGAAACTGAAGTTCAAAGAAGTAAGCTCACTTTCCTGGGACAGTGCATTCGATTTTTTTAAAATGCATTTTATTCCAGAATCAAACATTATTTGAAAAGGAAATTAATCAAAGCCTCTGGTAGGCAACTTCTGGGGGAGTGTTTTAACTTTTATTGTTTGGATTTAAAAATCAGTTACCAAAAAGTAATGTGCACATAGGGTGAAACATTCAAGTTCAGGTTTCTGTGGTAACTGGAGGTGAGAATGGGACTTCCAGTGCTATTCTCTAGGGGCTGTGGAATCCCAGATATCTTAGGTGATTGGAGAGAGTAGAAGAAATACAGAATTCAAAAATCAATGAAAAAGAAGAAAATACCAAAATTTAAAGAAAATTAGCAAAGCTATTAAAAAATACCAGAGGATATATTTTAAGCAACAGTGGAAAGTTTGGAGATTTAAAAAATAAATTTTAAGGAACAAATATTTAACTAATTCAGTAAACTACCCATCCATCCATCCATCCATTCATCATTCTCCAACCACTCACCCTCTGTCGTAGTCAACCACAGGCAGCTGGAATGAGTCTCTAAACCAGGCACAATTTTGGGGAGGGAAGTATTTATTGAAATAACAGATTCAGGGGGAAGTTCCGAAAATGAAGGAAAGGGCTGACCCCCTTTCACAGATCCAAGCAGAGACACAGACCCAGTGCCTCCAAAGCCAGCAAGCACACTTTCACACTCTGTAATTCACAAAAAACAGGATTACCGGACTTGGGTTCTGGCTGCTCTTTTGCATATGTATCCTTAGAATTTTGCATCCAATTTAGAAACACCTCAGGGTCAAACCCCAGGAGGCCAGGCCAAAGTGATACCTCCTCCAGCCAAAAGATTGGAGACAATTCACAATTATAATAAAACCTTTGATTCTATTGGGGGATATCTATTCAAACTATCACACCCTCCAATCACATACTATACACGGAGGAAGTAGAGACAGAAATGGAGACCATGAATTGATCAGGGATGGCATTGCCAATATCCTGGGAATCATTTGTTTAACATAAATAACTAAAACACATTCATATTGATGAAAGCAACAATTTCATTATTTTTTCTAATTAAATATAAATGAACACTGTCCCATATACAATGTTATATCTTATGGTTTAATATTGAACAGGGTGGGGGACTTTCTTTTTCTAATATTCAGTATTAAAAACATGCACTAGTTGTGAGAACTGACATACACAAATGTTGGCCTTTTTTGAGGAGGAGAGATGGTGACTCAACCTTTGTAGACATATATTTAGGACTGTTAATATAATTTCTGATCTCTGAATTTGTAAAGTGTATAAATGGTGTGGTCCATGTTGGGAACTTTTCCATAAACATGGAACTTTCTTTCCTTTAGTTGTGGAGAATTATTTAGAGACATGTAAAGACAACTATGAAATTACCACCCTGTGAAGTTTGCTAACAGTGATACTGAAGCCAGAGTTACCTCTACCAGAAATTAAAAGCAACTTCGTTTTTAATATCTTTATTATGATAAGTATATACATTGTATGATCAAATCTTGTGAATGTCTGTCCCCTACCCACTGGGGGCCCATCATATAGTATTAAATTAATGTTTTTGTGATTTTGATTTTAAAATCTCTTCTATATAAGAGCAAGCAGAAGTTCTATGCCTTTCAGCTTTATTTAGGAAAATAATCAGAATCTTTTATGTGGCTATTCCAAGCTTTGCATCTCTGCCTTAATATGCTCTTTCCCTCTGCATACCCTATTCAATCGCCTGATCCCTGTCAGATGTGTCTCAGGTCCTTCTTCATTAATACCATATTTCTCAAGTAGAGTTTGGGTTTATCCTTAGGGCATTCTTTTTTTCTTGCCTAGACTGTAGTTTTGGTAGGTATCTGGGAGGGTCCAAGAAGTCTAGGGTTCATATGCTAGAGCAAGCATCCTTTGTGGTAGAGAGTGTATCAGGGATGGACAGATGGCTCAATGGTTAAAGGCATTTTCTTGAATGGTGGATTAGTCAACTTCACTTGAAGGGAGGAAGGGTTTCTTTCAGCTTACAGTTGCAGGTTCTGATACACCCCTGCAGGGAGATTGAGGCAGCTGTCACGTCCAGCTCAGTGAGGAAGCAGAGAGGGATGGGTGCTGCTGCTCAGCCAACTCTGTCCTTTTTATATAGTCAAGGACCCCAGTCCATGAGATGGTTCAGTTGACATGAGATTTCCCATCTTGACTAAGATAATCACTAATAGGCCTTCCCAGAGGTTAACCTAATCTACATAGTCCTTCACAGGCTGATTCTAGGTCTGATCAAGTTGAAAATCAGTATAAACAATCACAATGGGACAGGACTATAGTTCAGAGCATCTGTGTTGTTTATGGTCTTTTCATTTCCATTAATTTTTGTGTAGTATTTTTCAACCCCTTCCTACCTAAGACTTGAAGACTGCTTCTGATATCGTAGGCTTTAGAGAAAAGTTAGAAAAATGTGTGACATATGATCCATGATAGCATGACTCCAACATGATAGTTTTTCTTCCCCTACTTAGTGTCTCTAAAAGGGAGATATCCTGGATTTGGCTCATTGCCAGGCCCATAAGGGCTGAAGAAAAGACAAGTGGATGGAGTGGATGGCCTTCTCTAATGTGATCTAATCATGGAATTTGGATGGGAGAGGGAAGCAGATGTAAAATAGCATTTAAGGCAACATGGGGCAGGGGAGAGAAAACTCTCCCAATTAGGAGACAAATGTTTGCAATGTACAATGGATACAATCTGGACTTCTAACACATTTCCCAAGGAGAAAGCAAAAGGAAGGGTAACACTATTTCTGATTTCCAAGGATGGTGGCTGCTTTAGGACATGCCTCCTGTGTTCTCCTTTTAGGAACGTTGTAATAAACCAGTTGAATGGAATTCAAAGGCTCATCATGGCTGAACACATTTTGAGAGACTGGAGAAATACCATGTGAAAAGAGAAAATACTTTGGAAGTAAAATCACCATTCATCCTAGATAGACACAGAGAGGTGCAATCGGAAAGAGCCAGTTTCTTCCAGTGAGGTACAGACTGGAGGCAGAGAATGGGTTTGCCATGGATAAAATCAGAACTTCAAGACTTGTATGTTTAAAAATGGGAAAAAGACTGGTGGTTGGAAACCTCAGTTCTCTTTGTTACTGTTTTTGAAACATCAGGACATCAGCTTGTCTCTTGGGCCTGTGCCCAGGAGGTCTAATTTTGCTGAAGGATCTAGTCATGCCTTTGGAGTGAATTTTGTGTTCTAAATTAGTTGTATTTTGATTTTACTGGGATTTGTGGAAAAACTAAAATAAGTCATCATCTAAGAGATGCACTTCCAGGTTCTTCCTACCTCCCCTGAAATTGTATTTTGGTTGTTATGTTGAACACACAAAAGTAAAAAATATCCCTCTGAAAAATGTTCAGACAGCACAAGCAATTCCTCTCTGAGAAGAACTCCTATTCCCTTAGATGGAACAGCATGTTTATTCTGAGCAGAGCAGCGGGGATTCCCTCTCCTGTTCAGAGATTAGATGTTAGGACAAATCCTTGCTAGCCTAGAATGTGGGTACCTGGAATATTGCACAGATATTTTTACATCAGCAGAGAAATGGAAGGGAATGGGGAGTGGAGGAGAGAAAACAGAATTGCAGATTCAACTATAACCACAACCAGTGAAGGCTGAAAGTGGTGAATCAGAAAGTCAGGAGATAAGGGATTGTGTGGATCCAGGAAATAGAAACTGGAAGTCAAAGCCGAGATGCGAGTCAGAATCAAGATGGCAGTGAACGTGAACTGGAAGTGGAGATGGAGTGTTTATAAAGAAGTGAACAGAAATATACATAGTTTGCTGGAGAGATGGCATAGAACTTTGCCTTCCATCTATCTGTCAGAGTGAGGACCAATGACTGTGGTGTCTGGAGACAGAAGAATCAAAGCCATGGAGCCCTCTTCTCTGAGGGGTGAAGGCCAAGGGCGCTGGAATGCCCTCGAGGTTTGATTTTGGAAAGGATGACTGTGCTATGAATCTTTGCACTTTCTGTAAATGACATCAGCATTTCTTGCTCTGTGCTGTTCGGAAATATGTATCGCAAATTTAATTTGGTTAATTCACAAGCCTATTTTTTACCTGTTCACTTTAATACCAGTCAAATTTGCCAACAAGTGATATGCCAGTTTCCTGCCAGACTACTCAAGGCAAAATGTGAATCATCAGCAGCTAAATGGCTTTTCTTGACATTGAATAAATTTCCAATTTCCTATTTAGCAATGATGCATGCGTATAACTGACTTTAATAGGAAAATAAGGTCTTTCTACACTTATCTGGCTCAGGTAGTCACATAATTCTGCTCCACTGTAGAATTTTGTGTGTGTCAGTATAGTTTATGTTATATGTATATATTTGCATAACATGATATAAATACATGATATTTACATATGGATTTGTAAATGAAGGAACAGTTATTAACTCTCTTAATATTAATTTCCTTATGTGTAAAAGTATAAGCATTTTGAAGCCTATTTTAACAATAAAAGATTTTGAGAGGTTAGTAACTTAAAATTTTTTATTGTTTGAGAAAGAGAGAGAGAGAGAGAGAGAGAGAGAGAGAGAAAGAGAGAGAGAGAGAGAGAGAGAGAGAGAAAGCATGCATAGGGCACACCAGGGTCTCTTGCCACCGTAGAAGAACTGCAGATATATGAGCTATTTCATGAGTCTGGCTTTATGTGGGTACTGGGGAATTTAACTCTGACCAGCAGGCTTTGCGAGCAAACACCTTTAACCACTGAGTCATCTCCACAGCCTGAGGTTAAGTAACTTTCTACAAGCAATAGCTCAGTTGGTAAAGAGCTTGCTTTGCAAGCATGAGGCCTTGAGTTTAATCTCTAAAACCCACATGTACCATAGACATTGCTTTGTGCCTCTTTCATCTCAGCTCTAGGGAAGATGATTCAGGAGGTCTTGGGCTGACCAGTCAAGCTCACTTAGTAAGATCCAGGCCAATGAGTCAAAAAGATGAGGACAGCATTCCTGAGGCTGTCTTCTGGGTACACACATATATGTTTTCCCACATACACATGAATATGCATACATATATGCCTGTACACTATACATACACCTACAAACCCTGAAACCTGATTCAAGCTAAGTCTGTTCACATTACCATTGAATGTTGTTGCTTTCATTATTGTATTCCTAGTCTCACTAAAACATTGGTCGAAATCTTGATTCTAAGTTTTAAATGCATCGACATAAAACTTGGTTATATCTGTTGGCCTCTATTTCTAATACCTGGGGATTGAATCAAGTGGAGAAAATTGTGAAGGCTTATGGATATATATTGGGAATATATGCCTAAAAGTATGGAAACTTTTAAATTCTTTCTGGGCGACCACATCAGAAGTAGTTTTTGAGGTTTAGGAAGACAGAAATATTCTTTGGAAAAACAAAAGAAAATTAGCAAAAATTAGTTCAAACACAAACACCACAAGAAACATGGTATAACTATATGCCCATAAGTATATGTTAATAAATTTAGCAACAAAATATATAGTAATTCATGATGTGACTCATTAAAAATGAATTTAACTAGGTGGTGGCAGAATATGAATGCAGCACAATGGTTTCAGTAAATGCCAAATGTAGCCTTTCTTTCAAAGTATTAGGGAAGAAAATTGCATGCTTGATGTCTGGCGGTTTCTTGAATGCTGTTTTTGTTTACGGATTGGGCAAATGCCAGTGGTTTCAACAAAATAAGAATAGAAATCATACATTATTGTTAAGTTATTTTAAAACAACAGATGCAGGGCAGGTCACAGAACATTTTTGAGACTGAACCAGACTCTATGAAATTGTTAAAGAATCAAGGACATAGTTTTTATTTGGGTGTCCCTGGAATTAATATTACCAATACCTTCCCTAATGTATACATTATGGAGAGATACAAAATTATTGGAAAATTTTGCCTAACAGGTAATTGAAAATAGTCTTTTATCAGATGTAGATGGAGGTTTAGGTCAACCACTTCCAGGAAGCTAAATGGTGTTTTTAAAATCTATAAATTGTTTTTTTCTGCTTTTGTATCTTTTCTTCCATTTGAGTGTGTAGATTGCATTTTAACTTTACACAAGTAATCTCCTAACTCATTTTAAGTATGCCTGAGTAAGACCTGAGTGTTTGATAATGTGTGCATATTTCATCATGTCAAGCACTGAGGTTAAAATATATATCCCATGGAAAGAGATAGGTCACAAAAATTATTTCTCAAAGCACACTTCTTTGTGTTCAAACCTAGATATGCACTGGGAAAAGCTACTTTATGGAAAAGTTTCTGGAACTTACATGGGTTTTTACCCAGGGTTCAAGCGAAAGCTCGGCCCCAGCAGCTCTCCTGTGGAGTTTTGAGATATCTCACGTATATCTTGTGAACCACACTATTGGTTTCTCACATAGCTGTTTCTTGAGAAGCAATAGCGTAGATGTTCGGTTTGTTTCTCAAGTACCTTCTTAATGCAGTGGTTACCACTGGATGATATTTAAAGGTTAAAATGTAGCATATAATTTTTGTCTTTTGAAGAAATTCTAAATGTGTATAATTACTGGAATTTCTTTTATTTTAAACTCAAATTCTCAGTCATTATGTGGTCTTTTTCAACTCCTGACACAGAACATTTAAATATTTTATTTATCATGCTTTGATTGCTCAGTATTCCATGCACTTCCTCATTGGGTCATCTCAAGTGAATCCTCTTGGTTTGGCTTGGTGACGACAACAAAGGATGGTACTGTACCACCTCTCAGGCTCAGGCCAGGTCAATGTGGTTAAACCCTTGTCCACTGCAGCCCATTTTCCCAAACCATGAGAATCAGCAAACATACAAAAGGATATTTCAAAAAGACACATCACCAAAAACTCTGCTTAACTCCACACCATACAACACACTGCTTCAAAATAGCCTACTGTCACTCTCTTTCTGCATGTAGTTAACTCCTTGAAGACAGGAAGTGTAACTGATTCATTTCTGCACCATGAATATAGAGCATATGGCATGAAAGCAGTTGTACTTGAAGGTAGTAAACTGAGACAGAGGCACTGAGCAGTGTGAACATGTTAAAACGAGAGATCTCATTGAAGAAGATTTGAGGTGGGGAGTGAACAGTCTGCCCCTTGGAATGATTCTTCACAGCATTCATTTGCTAGGTCATTTCTCATAACAAAGTGATACAATAATTTCTGTTGTACAGACCCATTCTCAGCAGTTAGTCTGCATAAACGTTTCATACATTTGTTCCCATTTCTTATGCCTGGTTGCTCAGTAGTAATAAACACTGACATTCTTGGAAATGGTATTTGCTGAAGAATCTTTTATCAGTCTTTGTGGCGGTTATATTTGGATAAGGAAATGGGCATGACTGGATTTACCAAATCTCCCATCATCTGACAGATCTATGTATTTGATCATGAAAGATTAATGTGTTCTGGCAGCAAATGTAGTATAGATATACTTTAAAGATGTCAGCATTTTAATGTGAGAGAGAAGCAAGCTAGAAACAATACATATACACTCTGTGTCTTTTGTCTTCTTGTAATAGTTTGTCAATTATCTTACCAAAAAAGAAAAGTATACTATGCTAAAAAATCACTTGACAGAAATATAAATAATGGCATAATTACAAATAAATGCTAAAATAAGTTTACATTTTTGAACATGTAGGTCAGATTACATATGGAGAAACATAAACACATAGACATTACTGCTTCATTGTCTATAATTATTTCCAGCCAATTAGCTTATAAATTCCAGATTCTTTTTTATTTCACAGCATAATATGATATAAATAAATACCTGATTTTTTTTAATTTTAGAAAGAAAACAGTCCAGTGTGGCTATGGCCTAAAGATATAAGCATCTCTCTATAATTTGTGTACTGTTTTTGCTAGCCATATCATTTTGCTTTGATAAATAACACATGATACAGCTGGCCCTGTTGGCTGACCACCCTAAAGAAGATGCCTTAAAGCTCTATAATATTTGCAAATGAGTTGGGTCAGAGACCACAAGACAATGACTACTCGAAGCAAATAAACACATGGAAGGCCAGTGATGGCCACAAGCCCACAGAGCAGAGGCCAGCCCATGTACAGATACTAGTAAGTAAAGAAGATCAGGACGGAGGGCTGCGCTCAGCCCTGGTCATGCTTCAGAGCAGAAGGCTTGCTCCATCTACTCTTCAAGTTTCAGAAACTGCTTCCAGTACAACTTAAAGATACGGAGAAAGTTTTAATGCAAACCAAAACAAACAAAATTTAAAGTTAGAAATCTTTGTTTCTAAATTTGTAGCTCTTTGACCTTCTAATTCCTCAATTTCTTCATGTGCAAAAACTGTGGGAATTTAGGGGAGACCCCACACTATGGTGCCAAGCTCCTCCTTAACCCCTCCCCAGCTGGAGTTTTGCCTTGCCTCCTATCAAAATGGATCAAAATGGGTATTCTTGTTTCTTAAACATGTATGTACTTCTTTCTGATGCTTTTTTTCGATTCCACACCCCAGTACCCTAACAGCAGTGAGGGTTATTTCTTCAGAGGGGGACTGTGACAGTTTCAGGCAAGCTCCATATATCCCCTTCCCTTGAGTGGGAGGTGTCTAGCTAGAGCTCAAACCTAGGCACTAAAACTGATTGGTCAGGTATCAACCAACCACCTGTCTCCCTGCTCACCTGGGGCAGGAAATACTCACTGAGCAGATAATCCTGTCTCTTCCTCACCCACATGGCCTAGTAGAAGGACCTCTGACTCTCTAGGGACCGGTAAGGTCTCCCCAGCCCCACACGGTCAGCCTGTGGTGAGGGGCTGGATTTCTCTTCTACCTGAATCTTTCCTTTTCATGATCTTTCCCCTTCTTGCTTGTTTAGCTGAATGGCATAAATTCTGTTAAAACTCTCCATGTGTTCTCCCCACAGTGGTGGCTGGAGAACTCTGTAACTCCCATGTTCCTTTAAATAATAAAGTCTCCCACTGTACCTTAATATCTGGTTGTCTATGCTTTTAATTCTTTAACTTTTTAGACAAGAATTCAGGTACTCCTTAAATTTTGGGATACATTGGAATTTTTGCTAGGCATTATCTAAATTCTAATCCTCAGCTCACTCCGCTACAAAATGAAATAGTATCTAAATTTTAGAGTGGAAAGATAAGATTGGCTAATGGAGGTGAAAGGACCCAGCACAGTTCCTGTCATAAGGTAGACAGTACACAGATGTTCATTTTCTTGCCTCCTCTAAGTTACCCATGCGTCTGTCTACCTAATGTACTTTTATGGAGTGGCAATTTGTGCCAGGCCCTATTCTTGGCTATGAGACCCCAAAATATATATATCTCTGTGAGAAAAGTTTCCCCTCAGATCTTCTGTTTATTTACTTTCATGTCTGTTTTTGCATTGTTGAAGATCAGATCCAGTGCCTTAAATCTACAAAGCAAACACTCTGTTACTTTCTGACACCCAGGCACTAGGTCTTCTAAATTTTATTGTTAGGAATAATAAGTTTCTACAGGCTGTGGTTTGAACGTAACAACCCTCATAGATTCAGTGTGTGAACACTTGGTCCCAGAAAAGTGTTACTATTTGGGCAGGTCGTGGGACATTTAGGTAGCAGAGCCTTGCTGGGAGAACCATGTCACTGGGTGTGCTCTCATTCTACTTCCTTCCTGTGGCTGTGATGGCATCATATTGGCTTTCTGCTCTTGCCTACCTGGCTTGTCATGCTGGACTCTACTCTCTAGATCTGAAAGCCAAAACAAACTCTTTTTTTTGCCTAAGTTGCTTCCAGTGAGTTATTTTGCTCCAGGGTTATAAAAGCAACTGATAGGACAAACCACTTAATAAAGTATAAAACACGTGTGCATCTTCTCAAATACGATCACAAACTTACAGTCTAATCTTTGCATATGGCCACCTGTCTGTTTTCATGGTCTTCTTCTTGTCCAGTTCTCTTAGCTTCTGATTAAAACCCTTGCTTCTTCCACATGATCTCACGCCCATGAAACAAGTGATGTGAAGTGACTATGGCCCAAGTTCTCCATCTCATTTGTATATAACACTAATTAACAATGCGTGCTCAATATGTCTTTGGCCATTTGAAATATTTCCCAGGTTACCTTGTGCCCCATGGTGTAGAACATACGTCTTCAATCCCTAGTTTGCTCTCAAAGCCATGATGTTGTGAAGAGGATACTGACAATCCCTTGCTCTTCCATTACGCCTCATGATGGAGAAGAGTTGCTTTACTGCTCTTAGTTTAGGGTAGTCCATGGGTTTTTGCCTGACCAGAGTCTCCATCTCTTCATTAATATGCTTTGCCTCCATGCTAATCAGTCTTTAGTTGGATCCTGAATATGGCTTCCACCAGTCCTCAGCGGCCCTGGGTTAAATCAATAGCCATGATGCGTTTAATGTCCTTTAATGGTACTCAAATTTTTCTATATTAACTTTATTTTAAGTTCCAAATTATGGCAATTTTGAATTTAAAATTATAGAGAAAATGAAACCCCTCAAGCCTAAATGCTAAATTACTAACGTTTATGTTATGAGACATCATTGGAGGTAGCTAACCTAAGACTTTGGAAGGAGAATCATCATTTCAGAAAGTAAAATTATTTTATTACTCAAAAGTAGAAAACTTGCCTTTCCACCACCTGTGTTATGACACATGGTCAATTTATTCAAAAAGAAACCAAAATCTTTATGTGATGTATGCTAGTCTATTCATTAACTTAAACTTCTTACAAATTATCTCTTCCTATATGATATCCTATAGTCTGTTTGCAACAAAGCTGTCTACTTTAATAAATTTAAACTAACATTTCTTTGCAGAGGCTATAGAACCCTCCACAGAATACTCTCTCTTTCTCTCTCTCTCTCTCTCTCTCTCTCTCTCTCTCTCTCTCTCCTCTCTCGTCTTTTGTGATCTATTTGTTATTGCTAGCCCATTCTTCTCCAACACCCTCTTTTCAGAATTATATTCATGAGCTACTTTGCTTGGTCAAATGTTCCCTCATTTCTTCAGGTTCTTTTAAAAGTAATGTGCTTTCAGTGGTTGACTGTGTCCACACTGAAAAATTATATCTCTGAGCCACTCTCCTCCTTCCTTGTTTTAATTTTTCCTTACTAGAATCGCTGGCAACACATCGTGTAGTTTAGTTTTTGGTTTCGTTTCCTGCTGTATCTTTAGTGTCTGGAATAGAGATGTGCAGAACACATAAGAGAAACCACTGATCATTTCTCAAAGACAAAAGTTATGAAAGGAGTATTTGCAAAACACGTGGCAAGGAAAAGATTAATAGTCTAGAAAAGTGATCTTAACAAGAAGACAACCCAATGAAAATAAATGAAGATTTTAATGGCAAGCTGGTCTACCCAGAGTCCTTTCTCCTTTCCTTATAACTGTAGTACTAATCTACCTAGGGCACTCTGGATTCGGGTAGGAGTTCCTTCTTCTTGCAACTGGATTGTTCTTGACATGGAGCATATGCACAGATGCTATGTAGACTTTTGAGAAGGCAGTTCTCCCTTGTGCTCTGTCTCTCTCTCTGTCTCTCTCTCCCCTCCATCACTCCTTCCTTCCCTCCTTCTGCACTTTACAGTCTTTCTTCTCTAGCTAAGTTGATCTCTGTAACCCCTATTGAACAAGTAGATGAGGTAGGAGGGAAAAACTCAAGCAGCCCATCCCAATGGCTGAGACCACCTTCTCCAGGGCAGACTGCTCACCTTTCACTTTTTATGTGAAAGAAAATTAAGTTATTGTTACATTTCTTTTACATGAGCTTTCTGATAAAGGCAGCTTGATTTAATCACCATCTGATACAAACATTAATAAATGATTCCTTAAAAACAAATCTAAATGAGAAATACATGTCTGAAAAGATGTCCTACCACTTCAGTATCTAGAAAAAAAAAAGTGGAATTAAAGAAACAGAATAAATCACTTTTTATCCTTTATACACTGGCAAAAAAATTAAAGCAAAACAGCACAAGATTAAGAACAAGCGCTATGAAGCCAGCAAGTCTGGGTTTAAATCCCTGCTTCTTCATTTAAAAACTGTGTGTCCTTGCAAATTTCCTTAACTCTGCTGAGTTTCTGTCTGGTATATGAACTAATATCTATAGAAAGTTTAGAATTATACCTGGAAAGTAGCATTATTATTATTATTATTTAAATCCCTTCTAAAATGAGCACTGAAAAATAGGGCCTCAGTGCAGATTTCAGTAAATTGTAAACATTTGAGGAAAGTCTTCTGATGACTTTCAACCAGTATTCCCAAAGAAATAAGAGACTCACGATGTGCAAAGTAGGTGCAGAGATGAGTAGATTGCATTTCTGTTGCAGCAGCAAGAGACAGCTAAACTTCTCACAAACTGGAGCAGGTGAATGCCTCTCAACAGAAGGGTGTTGAATAATTAGGACTATATTCTTATGATAAAGTATTATTCAACCATTAAAAAGAATGAATTAACTTGTTACCTGGAGGTAATAAGAGTGATTCAGAACACCTGTGTACTAGCATCTTTGCAGACCAGGTATGACCACTTACAGGGGTGGAATGAGAAAGATTTTGGTTTCTTATTGCATTTTTTTTCTTGTTATTTCACAGTAGGGCCTCACTCTTGCCCAGGCTGACCTAGAATTCACAATATAGTCTGAGGCTGGCCTTGAGCTCATGGTCCTTCATGATCTGAACTTGCCACCTTCTGACCTCACCTTGAGTACCCACTAACACCAGTCTCCAGGGCTTATTGGTCTTGCTTGATCTCCTCAGGTGGTATCCAAATCTTTTCCTTTCTTTAGTAGATGTATGTGTGAGTGTGCTATGTTAGCACAAGAGTGCGTGCAGCCCCACCCACCACGGCAGCATCTCTTCTTAATCCCTGAGGTCTTAGTTTAGAAGGTACTCACTTTCCTGACCCTTTCCGATTAGTGCTGGTATGTTTATTATGTCCTGTTGTGGCCATCTGTATACCTCTTTAACTTCTCTTTGTGCAATTGTGATTATTTAATTTGTCATCACTTGTTTGCTTTCCACCTAAGCTAAAAGCCTGTGTAGGAAAAACATTCCATTCACCTTGACCTCTGGTACAATGCTTGACATATGGAAGAAAGTACTCAGGAAGTATTGATTGATTAATGTACTGTGAAGAGGATCCTTACTTTGGGGAGAATTATCTTAATCTCCTCTTATTCACTTGACTCTAAGAGAAATGATGTATTTTCCATTTAAAGATCCTAGAAAAATCTTGTTTTTTTTTATTGTACTGAGAAACTTTTCCCACATATGTTAATAAGAAACCTTCTTCCTTTTAGGGTCCTCTAACTGTGATACTTCAGAGCTCAGGAGTAGCATTAAAGAAATCTACTCATGATTCATGGTTAGTTATCACACACTAGATGAGAGTCACAGGGTTCACATATTCTATGTGCATTGATGATTTTCACCCACATACACTTACAAAGACCAAGATCTGAGTTCATGAAGGGACATGACAAGTCTCTTCGACCTACTGGTGATGAGCTGTTCACCGTAGGTATGTGCAGGGCTCATCCCAATACCTTTGATATATTACAACTTCAAGGAAAGCGGGGTGTTTTTCTTCCTAGTAAATGTCGACCTTGATCTGCTACTAACAGATTTTTCTATTGTCTGTTCACAAAGTGTTTTCTATTTTATCACACAAATTTCCTTCTGTCTCAACGTGAAATATGTGTGCTTTTGCTGCAGTTGCCTAAACTGGGCACGTGCTGGAATCACATCTTTCTTTCTAGTAGGTCGTTCTTTAAATGTAGAAAACTATTCATTTTCAGCTTCGCGGATACTCTAACAAGGGTCTATTCTGCTTTCTGAACCTTTCTGGGTTGTAACAATGTGCGCCATATGGCCTCAACAAACACTCCTTTGCAATGCCTAATTTTTTTGCAGCCAGCTTCCCTCTTGAATGTATGTACTCATGTGATTTTGCATATGCTTCTTTTATGCAATGATCCAGATTCTTTGCTCTTCTGTTACATTCTTTCACCACTGCTTCAAGGTCTTTAGCTTAAGTAAAAAAGATGACAGTGTCATCTACATATTTGAGGTGTCTCTGGTCCTTGAGTCCTTCTCTTTATCTGCAAAAACCTTGAAAGTTTTCTCAAGGCAGGAGGTGAAGAGTCTTAGTGAGATACCACCTATTAATTCTACACTACAAACTGACCTTTACCACCTAATTTTCAAGTGAAATGTGACAGTATCATTTGTGAAGATGTGTTTGGGCCACTTACCATGCGGGTCTTCTATTGCTTCTTCTGCAGGGCTCCCAGCAAAGCGTCAGTTTCCATTAAGTCAAAATTCTTTTCAAGTCTCACAAAAGCCATACAAAAATGAGTTGTTTACTGTCTATTGTTCAGCCTGCTCTGCAATTTGAAAGCAAATAAAAAAAATAATGCCCACTTTAAGTACCCATACAAGATGGGTTACATCAGTTTTTACACACTGTTTGTTGTCTAGAAAAAGGGTGTATATGCAATTGAACTTCTGGGCGAATGATTTTATTCAAATGATTAAAAAGCAAAAATACTGAATAAATAAATGTTGACTAAGGAAATGGACATACTTTAAAATTGGTTCAGCCGATATTACACTCAGTTCAAAACACAAGCATGAGAACTCAGAAAATAATAATCAGAATCCGGGTAAACATCAGGATCACTATACATCCCACTTAAGACAGATACAACTCAAATCCAGGTAAGATGTCTGCATGATCTCATATACTTAAATTCAGCATTATTCTCTGCCTGTGTCAGGGAATATGTGCTGAATGCCTTTGCTTAGCTTTTTTCCTCCATCCTTTTCTCTTTTCCAACTTCTTTTACCCTTTCTTTTTGCCTTCCATCTCATTTTCCTTGCTTCTTGGTGAGGATTGTTTGTGAAATAAGATTCTGTGATGAAACTCTCGGTATGAGTGGGTTCAAAATGGAATGTTATACAGAGATCAGAAGTCTGTAGAAAGATGTGTTGTTATTTATGACTGACACATTACTACAAAACAACAGCATAATAACAGATTTTTATGAACTCCCTGTACAGCTTAGTGGGGAGCATTCTGCTCAGTTACCTCGTGAAGTTGTTAAACTGTCAGCTTGGTATGGGGTTCCACTGAGAGTCCCTGGGGGAGGCCTGAAAAGTCAACTTTTAAATTCACATGCCTGGTTGTTAGCAGATATCTTTTATCACATGAGCCTCTTCTCATGAAGCAAAAGTGTCTTTTCCCCAACATGGTCTAAGAAATCCTAAAGGAGAAACTTAAAACAGAAGCTTCAGTCTCTTTATAACTCATCTCAGGAATGATGATGGCCTTTCTGCTAGATCTTACTCATAAAGAGTTAAGCAATCAGTCCAGTCTCTCTGAAGGAGGAATTCTACATTGAGTGGGATTATTTGGGGCTACTTTAGAAGCCAAACACTATGACCTCCAAAGATGTCTTTTGCCTCCTTAAGTAAAATTGTGATGTATTGGAATTAAATAGAAGTCACTTTTCCCTGCTTCAATTTGTAAATACAGCAATTTTCACAGGAAACTGTCTTGTCTCTCTAATCCCTACCTACTTGTTTTCTTCTCAGATTGGCTTCCCTAACATCCTCTATTATTTATTGTCCATTTTGTGTAATGCAGTGGTGTGTGCCCAACTGACCATCAATAATTTGCCAAATGAATGAAATACGCTCTTTGGAGAATCGTGACTGAGGGTCTCTTCTCAAGAGTTCTCCTTCTGTTCCCATTAATGTCTTTTCTATGCATTTGGAGAGGTGGAATGGTTAAGCATCTGTCTCTGGAGGCAGAATTCCTGCAGTCCTCTCCTCACTGGGCCTTCAGGAGGCTAACATGTCTCTGTTTCTTCACCTGTAGGTGGTGGTCAGGTTGTGGGAGGCAGAAGGAAATAGCATAGGTGAAGTCTGGAATGTTTTTGTATAGCTGCCACTGATGATTCCCAGGTCATTTGACATTACTCAAGGATTCTCATTCTCATTGATCTTCCATGAACTCTTATATTTTTGTTGTTTTACACTTATTTTATTTCAGGAAGAAATTGTCAGAACAATAGCAGTGGAATGACTTATCCATCTCCTATTTTTTCACTATGATTTCCTTAATTTAAGACCATGTCTGATTGGTTGATCTCTCCAGTATAGACACTATAGTACACAAATACTTTTAGCTTTTTTTTAAGACTGTTGTTCATTAGTTTTTTTTTGTTTATTCCTCCCTCCCTCCCCTATCTTTCCTTTAAGATACTTTGTAAAGATGACCAACATTTTTGGCTTGGATTCATCTGAATCAAGTAGCTTCCTCGTCCTTTAGGTGAATTCCTCTTCCCTTATATTTTCTTAGTAGATTAACACATTGAATCCAGACCATCTGCCATATTCTTTGTCTAAAAACATAAACTGACTTATTATGGACATGTATGATTTTTTGTGTATGTGTGTGTGAGTGTGAGATTGAGCATGTGCTTGTTCCTGTGTGAAAGTGGGTACATGCATGCCGTGACATGCATGTGGGTGTCAGTGGACAACTTCTGTCCTATTGGTCCTTGCCTTCCATCTTGTTTGAGGAAGGATCTCTCTGGCTAGTCACCACTGTGTTTGCCTTGCTACCTGGCCCCTGACTTCCAGGTGATTCTGCTCTCTCTGTTTTTCTTCTGCCCTAGGAGTGCTGGACAGCTTCCATGGAAGATCCTAACTCAGGCATTCATGCTCATGGGGCACATGCTTTATCCACTGAGCCATCTCCCTAGCCCTATATCTTTGATTCTAATGCCTAGTCTTACAGCCTTTTCATATTGTTAGGATAGTTTTCAACCTTTTAGTTAGCCAAGATTATAACTCTTTTTTAGCTTAGGTGATAAAAGGTTGAATACTATGATTTAAAAAAAAAAACAAAACACCAGACATACAAAGAGTGAGAAACACCCAACATAGGGTGAGAATATAAAGTGTATTAGTGTTTTCCACAAGAGGGTTCCTCTAAGACCTTGTATTTTCATGCAAAATTATGCTAAACCTAAACTTGGAAAATGAAACCTCCAGGGGCTGGTATGTACTGTTGAACTTGAGTAAGCATATAATAAGATAAAATTTAGAGAATTCAAAGACATAATAAGGTAAAAACAAGAAAGCAGCCAATAATTTATTTTTGATGTTTCAAAATGAAAAGAAAAGAAGGCAGCTAAATAAAACTAAGCTTTTCATTTTATTGTAAGCCTATAAAGTAAAAAGCATGGTTAGAGGATGCATTTAGAAATTGTTTAGAAGGGGAATTCATTAAAACATTTTATAGTTTAGCTCGTGTTGTTTCAGAAGGGAGTTCCAAAGAAAATTCAAACAAGAACTTGCCTAGGTGTTCAAGAAAATGTGGGAGCAATTTTAAAATAACTTATTTTACTAACATGTAAAGTATCAATTCTCATTTGGAGTCAGTTTCTACCAGCTGTCTTGTAAGTATTTATGATTATAGCATACAGCAAGCTAGAAATGAATAAAGCAGCATGGTTCACTTTCTATAAGATATCACAAAGATTATGGGTTTTCATTTGAGATTTGTACTGGAAATGTGTTTTCCTTTGGGTTATTTGGGAGCATAAGCAGATGTACAGAGAAAACTTTGAAACATGTAGGAGACATGGAAAAGTAATAAACGATGGTCCAATGATGCCTTCTTCTTCAGTCCAGGAAGATCACAACGGTTGTAAAACAGGCAAAGAGTCCTCCAAAGCTCTCCTGCTAGTCATCCGAGACCACTTCAAACCCCTAGGGGTAAGTATCATCCAAGAGTGTTGGCATATCCTTCAGTATAATTGACGTGACTTTGAATCCTAAAGCAGCAGTGAGAGAAAAAAAGATGCTCAAAAGCTCTACAAAGAAATGTGTGTGTAGGGTTGATGGTAAATAAAATCCATACACTCCTAACAGAAGATGTGAAGGGAAAGGCTGGAAGCTGGGGAGATTTAGGGGAGGGAAGTTTGGAGTTCCAAGTCACTGGTAGGAGTAAGAAGTTGTGGTGGGTATAATCTGATGACTATAGGTCACAATCAATGATGAATTGTATGTTTGAAAAGCTCAAAGAACTTTGGATGTTTTTGACCCATAATAAAATGATGAGGCTGGGAAGATGCTTCAGTGGGTAAAAGACTTGCTGTTTAAGCATCAAAAGGTTTTCTTCCCAGCACCCACATAAAATGCTGAGGGTTATAGTGTGTGTCTATAATCCCTGTGCTGGGGAAGAAGAAACTTGCTGGCTAATTTGCCTAGCCCAATCCATGTGCTCTGGGTTCAGTGAGAGACCCTATCTCAAAGAAGAAGGTGAGGCTGATTAAGACATACAGCATCAACCTCTGTTCTCCAGACATATCTGCACACACAGAGAGACCCCATATATGAACACACATACACACCAAAAGAGGAAAGAAAAAAAGTAGAGATTTGTTGAGAAAATAGGTGTTTGTCCTGAGTTAAACATTATATAATGCACACATTTAAAAAAAATTAAATGATTCCCATAACTATGCACTGTTATAATAAATTATGTGAAAAAGTAAGTCCTCAAAGAAAAGAGAAATAAAATGAAAAATGAAACAATGCAAGTGGAGCAACTACAATCTGGTCTTAGGCTATAATACCAAGTGAGCAAAGGGTGTATGTAATCTTGTCCTGGGCAGTTCGAGGTGTTCTTCCTCCTCCTGCCTTTGTGGTGAAGCACCTGCCCTTCCTGAAACAGCAAACTCATCCTGTCTCATTCCACCATGGAATCCTGCAGCTTTAGGTGAGGAAATGGGAAAATGGATCCCTGTGTTCCATAACAGTACAACCCTAGGAAATTCAAAATGTTTGTCCTTCAAAGGATGCTTCAAAAATGATTATATGTTTCTAATCCTCTGTCATTCAGGATTGAGGGAGCCTTTTGCCACCTTCCTGAGCTATGAAAGACTTCCTTGTTTCACACCATGGCTGTGTCAGAAATGATAAAATATGGGGTTTGAGAAAATGAAATATCTTGTATTCTTAGAAGAGAATTTTGAATTTTCTGCCATTGTTTTAGACGGGTGGATGTTAATGTCACGGGCAGAACTCTGTTCTTTTTAACTGGTAGTTGTTTGATTCACTAGAATGACTATAAGATAATCCAATTTAAATTTTTAATTTTATTGAACTATTTTAAGTGGAATATATTAAATATAACTCAAATTAGAGTTAATATCTAATATGATTTCTTGCTTCACCTCATTTTGTTTTATTTTCGCTCAAACTTAAGTTTTTGGGAGTAAAATCCAACATTTGATTGTGGAGTATTGAGTAATCCAAAGGGTGATATTTTAGAAGATAAAGGTATTTCTATTTCAGTTTGTGAGCCTGCGTTAGAAATGTTAAGAAACATAAACTATATCATGAGTTGTAAATTGACAGTCTAATTAATAAGGTCTTTCCCTACAGGAAATGTTAAATTCTGAGTATTAGTAATTTTCTTTTATTACATTTGGCTTTTGGTTAAAATATATAGCCAATGGTACAGAAATATTACTTTTTCCTAGGCCTCATTTCAGTTATTGCAGATATGGCAAATTTTTCTCCAAAGTTTCTTTGGTTCATAAAATTTCATATATCAGATAATTTATACTTTGCCTCCAAGAAGCAAAGACTGAACTGACTTATACCATTCCTAGCAGAGTAATCATATCGACTTTCTGAAAATGTTCACTGAAATAGTGTATTTTGAATAAAATTTAAAATGTGATGTTGAGAGAGTAGTTATAATATTTTAGGTGAAATAATGCTATCTTTTATTATGGCTGGTGTATATGAAAATTGCTAGTGTCCATATATTTTGTGAATTCATTCTTAGCTTAGAAAAGATGTTTAATTTTGTAATATTTAGAATGTAATTTTTCTTTATATTTCTAAGAGAAAAATCGACATTGACTTTCACTATTTTTTTATTCTTCACTAAGGTATTTTACTTTTAATTAAAGATGACTGTGTTTCCTTGTGAGTGGTTTATGTCTGCTTAAACTAAAGTGCGGTAGCCATAATCTAGTTCCTTCAGGGTCCTGAACAGTTGGGTTCTTATGAAATGGATTTTTTTTACTTATCAAATTTCAGCTTTATTCTCTGAATATTCAAATACATTTGTCAACTGCTTTTAGAGGAGAAACTGAGACTGTGGAAGGATGATGATAAATCTGGAAATATGATTCTAATCTTTTGAATCTAAATCTGTGACTCAAAGATGGGGTTCAGGGGTTCAGGGATTCTCAGGCTCAGGGGTTCAGGGATTCTGAGACACAGGTTTTCGAGGCTCTGGGGTTCAGGGGTTCAGGGGTTCAAGCATTCTGAGGCTCAGGGGTTCAGGGGTTGGGGATCTAGGCATGTTTGAATTACCGGAGAGAGAAACACACACACACACACACACACACACACACACACACACACACACACACACAGCATGGCCATTCCTTGCTCCAGGCGGGCAGGAATGTAGGGTAGAGCTGAGACACTGGCGTTCTTGCAAAGCTTTCTAGGTGATGGAAAATAGGATTGAAAAAGCTATTTAAAGTGGTGGGAGTCAGGTTCAAATGTCAACTCTGGTCCTGCTCAGCTGTGTCAGGTAGACAACACCTCAAGACCCTGGCTCTGCAGAGAGCTCTCTTCCTGTGTTCTATAATAAGCCAGGACTTCTAGGGTGCATGACTGTCCCCAGCCCAGGCATCGGAAAGAAATGTTAACATCACAGGTACAAGTCGATGTATTTGATTCGGCAGGGACGTGTGGTTTATATACAGAATATATCATTTGAAATTAAAATAGAGGAAGTTTGAAGTGATTTCACTGCAGGGTCCTTGCTAAAGGCCGGGTAGCGTTGCCAGTTCTTCTGTGAGAATTACAGATTAGCAAAGTGAGAATTGTAGCAGTTTGGCTGTAAAGATATTAAAAAGTCTAGTAAGTTTAAGTTATTTTCACTCCAGGAAAACTATAATCATTTGAAAGATCAGAGAACAAGAGTGAGATTTAAAATAAGATCACATAGTCACAAAGGCCTGAGTGCCTGCTAAAGAGACACATTGCTTACCTGCGTCTCATTGTACTGACAGCAAACGCTCTTACATTGAAAACAACGTACAGCCGCCCCTCTAAATGCTCCAAACCTATAATATGTTAAAAAAAAACTTGCTTGGCAGATATTTTATTGTTGTTGTAGTAATGAAATAATGTCTTTTCATACCAAGAATAGCTTTCCCTTTATTGAAATGTCAACGCATTGCTGGATGGAAATGTCGAAATCCCACTGATTGCCTGGCTCTCAGGTTGTGAGCAAATACAACTATATCTTGGTTAATTGTTTTCTTGCACAAAAATTCTAGATCCTGAGAGTTACTGACCAAAGGAACTCAAAAGAAAATGGATTCTAATGTAGCCTTTGGAAGCAGAGCCTAAAAAAGAAAAAGGAGAGATTGGAAGTGTCTGTCTGCCTGAATGTGCAAGTGTAAATCTTTGCACGGCCTTATTACCTAATCTTCGTAGAGTGCTTCACTATTAACTTTTTATGTAACAACTGTTCCTGTGTTGAGTGGGAACAACACAGGGGTTTCTTGATCCTCTCTTAAAGGAATGCTTGTGAAGAAAGGAGTTTGAAAGATGGGAGAACCAGCTTTCTCATGAAATTTAAATTGTATAAATTCATAAGCTAAAATTTCTGCTTTTAGCTCCCCCATTTTACCGGTATATTTTTTCTAAACTAGGGCAAGTAAACGAAAATTCATAATTTATAAACAATCTGTGGAAAAATTAGTGAATTATTTACAACACTTTTGAAAAATGTGTTTGTATCTTATACAAAAATTAGCTACTCTGTTAATCACAGCGGTGCCACAAATATGCTGGAAAATTAGAACTTGCAAAGTGAGTTTAAAAAAAAAAATAGTCCTGTAACTCAATCTGCAATTGGAAAACCAAACCGATCCCGAATGGTCTATTTAAACAAGTGCCAATTATTGAATAATTCTCTGACCTAAACAGAAAGTTCTTGTATATGGAAAGGATTTTTTTCCTTTAGAGTGCTTTATTCCAGATGCCCTTTTAAATTGTTTTTAATTCTCTGTGGGCAGTAGATAACTAAACCTACAGAACGTAGTAATGGCAGGGAGGAAGCAATCATGCTGGCCACTTCTAGCCCAGAGTCATGGACAAGGCGTCTGTTCTATATGAATTGCAGACTATAAGGACTTTGACAGTTCAGAGACCAGACCTAATTTATTAAAGTAAGTTTCTAATATAAACAGTAATTTGTTTCAGGCACTGACACTGCAGGTCTGGATGACATGAGCCAAATATAAAGAAGTGAATTTCCTTTCTGGAAAGTGTGCCTTGGGAGCCCTGGAAGAGAATAATCTAATGTGTCATGATGGTAAGTATGATAAACATGGCTGCCTTCCTGAGCAGGGCCGATCCACACTCTCTGCTTAAGTTTTCAAGAACTTACTTTAAAAGTCTGAGGCAGGAATTACACGCTTCTCAGCACACCTGTGCTTAATATTCCAAGTGGATCAGAGCAGTGTGAGACTAGTTGATTAGGATGAGACAGAGTTAAAGTTATATGAAAATATTCCCACTATAAAATCAACATTTGATTAGTGTGGCGGTTTGAATCAGGAATCTCCCATAAACTCATGTGTTCTGAATGTTTGGTCCCCAACTAATGGTAATTTGGGAATTGGATCTTTACTGAAGAAGGTGTATTGTTGGGGGTGGGCTTATGGGTGTTATGGCTAGCTTCCTCTTGCCAGTGTTTGGCACACTCTCCTGCTGCTGTTGTCCACCTGATTTGGTCCACCCTCTGCTCATGTCATGCCTTCCTCTGCCATCATGAAGTTTCCCCTCAAGTCTGTAAGTGAAAATAAACTTTTCCCACCCACAAGCTGCTTTTGGTCGTGAGCTTTGTGCTAGCATTGTGAAGACAATCGCATCAATTTGGCAAGTGAAAATTCTGTTCTGTTGTATTACTTCACAGTGTTGGAAAAAAACAGGTGCCCTTCATGTTTGTATGTCAAAGTAAATCAGACATTTGAAAAAGGCTGTTTTAAATGCAGCTTTAAGACTTTGGAAGATATATTTCAATCAGGCCAAATAACACAGCTAGATCTTAAGTGACTATACTTTTGTTTAATATTCTCTCATATCTACTAAGTACTTTTTGTATCAAAGTACTTGTATGCTGCTACTTTCTATGTAACATAAGAAAGAACCTAATAATGCATACTCGTTATGTTTTTGTCCTAAAGAAAATAATCTTTGCTATAATGATGCGGCTATGTTTGGCTAGTTATAGTGCACTGAAATATAACTAGCTCATCTTAAATGCATCTCTCCCACTGAGGGAATTTTTCAATAATTAGATGGTAGGCACTTCTCTGGCCTTAACTTCTTAGTCAGTGACTTAGTGGCTTGCTCTTATGGTCCGCACCCGTTATCACGCCAAAACATGACAGGGTATTTCTGTAAGTTTTGTTTGAGAGAAGAAAACTTTCTTGGACATTTTAGCTCAAATGTATCAAATGTCCCCTTATGACTCCCTGGTCAGTAGCTGGTCAGATGTAGCTATACCCACATTGACCACACTAGGAGAATGGAAATACCCCAGCCACTAGGACTAAACTAGCAAACCCTTCATTATGAAAGACAATGCTCTGGATACCTAAACAAAATCTGGGTACATTTAGCAAGGATGATGGGGAAAATTGTCACTCCATAGAAAACCAACAATGATTCTAGAGGCAGAAACAAGAAATAGAATTAATTTATTTATCACGCTTGAACAAGAGTGGTCACAGATGCAATGTTACAACATTATAACTTATATTTATGAGGGAAGAACTGCTTCAGTATTTTTTCCGTGACACATTTCATATAATGTGAATAAAATATTTGTAACATAATAAATACAAGGTAAAATTCAGTAGAGGTAGAACAATTTAAGTAGATCAAGACATTTGGGCCATTTTTGTTGAAGTAAGTATGCTTCTACATGGTCGGTTTTCTCAAGCTGTTTTACCTTATGTAATACTGAATCAGCAAGACAATGCCAAATACAACCAGCCAATGACAGGTCGTTTTCAGATTTTGGAGGGGCAATCTGACTTTTCCTCCTGTTTAATCACTCCTGGTGACAAGTCATGTTTCTGTGGTGTGGGGAAAACTAGGGAAAGATGGGAGATGAGAAGACCCAAGGCATAGGCAGCAGACTGGTGCAGACAGAATCCAATGCCAGGCCCAGTGAGTCATTTGAGGCTCCCTAGTCTGTACTCATTGGTAGATATTTTTATCCTTGCTTGTAGTACTATTCACTCAAGTAATTTCCCTCAAGTGTGAGCTAGATGAGAACTTGAAATCAGCATAATTTAAAAAAGTATATTGTCTTCATAACATGGTAGCTGTCCTTGATAAATGGAAATGATCTATTGGAGGGGAAACTTGCTGGTGTGCTTAGGGTCTTAAAAGAGTAGTTTCACAAAATTGTCTTCAGTCAAGAAATGTTGAAGTCCTTCTAGGACTACAGAAACCAGCACTAATTCTGAGTATTTCTGTCTGTAGCATGGAAATTCAATGTTAACCTCTTAAAAATGTTTGAAAGGGGCAATAGGTATTCAGAGATTTAAAAAAATGTGAAAAGAAGCCCTATTGCTGTCATCAGGTACATAGTCACTCAGGGCGTGTCTTTAGATGGAGAATGACTGTCACTGTTTTCCCCAAATCTACCCAGAAAAGCACATGGTCCTTCTGTTAGACGTGCAACAGCAGCCCTGCTCCTGGCCCTCGCTGTGATGCACTGCAGGTGGGCTCTGTCCTGAGAGACAGTGGACACAGCAAAGAAGTTGAAAAATGGGTAACCAACAGTGAAACCAACCGGAGTATCATTTTGTGGTTGATGGATGTTGGTATTTGGTGTGTGTTTTCTCAAGGACGGCACCTCCTGCCACTGCAAATGAACTAGTCTAGGTACTAAAGCCACTTTGTGCCTCTGGCTTTACCTGAGTGCTGAGGAATTGAACCCAAGACATCAGGCTTTGCAAGTGAGCACTTTTAACTTGAGCCGTTTCTCCTGCCCACCCTTCATTTTGATTGTATTATCCCATTGTTTGTGTTTTCATTAACATTAATCACCATTTTGGTCAAGGTGGTACATGTCAGTTTTGTCCTCTGGATCTGAGGGTGAAGGAGTTCCCAGAGGCCTTAGACCCGGTTTCTAGAATCACTCCAGAGAAATTTTCAATGATGGACATTACAGCTTCAGTCTTACTACTAAGTAGCTCCATCCATGGAAGGGGGCACACCAGTCCTGAATGAAAATTTTAAATTAGAAGAGTAGCTTACTTCAAAATCTAAAAAGTAAAATTTCTAAAACCTAGTATCATGAATGTAGAATTATACCTGTAAAAATAATTGAATTTGAGCATTTTCTGTGCATATATTTAGCAGTGAATTTGGTTAAAATTGAATTCTGTAAATTCGCGACAGTTTTCTTATATTAGAATGCCTTTGGATCTCTCTTGGTTCAGTGTTATTTCTGGTTTGAATGTAGAACTTTCAAAGAAATTTCAAAAGGTTAGTGTTTGCATTGCTTGTTTCCTTTGAGAATGGCAAAACCAAATGAGGTGGCTTTAGTATGATATGAAAAAAGTCTAGTCTTCTCTAAGTTAAATAAGTATTTTGAATTTCATGCTCTAAAAAGTTTCAGTTACTTTGGCATTTAAAAGATTTTTTATTTGTTAGTTTTCAGATACTATCTGTCTAAATTAAAGAATAAAGCATAGATATACATATTTTTAGAGTTATATGATTTTCCCTGTCATGTCTTACATAAAATGAGAATTCTCCATTAGTTGCTTCTTGGAACATGCAATCAAATCAAACAAAATATGAATTTTGTTTTTTTAATACTTTATTTATTTACTTATTTATTTGAGACAGAAAGAGACAGAGAGAAAGAGGCAGAGAGATTAAGTATGGGTGTGCCAGGGCCTTTGGCCACTGTAAACAAACTCCAGATGCATGTACCAATTTGTGCATCTGGCTTTATGCGGGTACTGGGGTATCAAACCTGGGCCATTAGTGTTTGCAAGCAAGTACCTTCAACTGCTGAGCCATCTCTCCAGACCTCAGTATGAATTTTTATATGCAATTTTGGTCACCCAAAGAGGATCTTACTAAATATTATTTTTAATTGATTCTCAACTTCTTAATGGGGTAAGAAGCAGACAGAGATAATAAAGCAAACAATTGATCAATTATATTTAAAAGCTTTAAAATCAGTCATATCAAAGAAACTGTATTTTATACTATAATCAGAAAAAAAGCATTATTCCAAGTTGTCTCTTTTATAGTATTGAGGGGAATTAATCTGCCATATTAAATTTATTAAATAAGTTTCCAAAATTTGGCCTTATTAAATTTCTGACTGTTTCTCTCTAATACTTCATTAATCCTTTATTAGAGATGATATATTTCTTACTCATTCTCACAGTAAACTGTTTTAGTCCACTTCAACATATTGTCCATCTTTTAAAAACTTG
>PVHP010023773.1:0-27076 GCA_004024765.1 Zapus hudsonius | reverse complement strand
CTCTTGTCAGGATCTCATCCATCGGCCTAAGGTTGGTTGGTAAGGTTAGATGGGCCACATCTCTCTTGTTGTATCCTGAAAAACACAAACACATTAGGCTTATCCTGAGTTGGTTGAATGGCTGTGGCTATGGGTCCCTTGTTCATCCCGTCCTTCTCTGCAGGGTTCCATATGGATCCTCCACAATATGACTGTGGTGTGTTTTTATATTTTTTATAAATGAAATATTCTCTTCCCCATACCAAATTGATTATTGATTGGCTATATGAAATCAGTTGCTTTGTTTGTGTGCATCAGCCCTTGACACACGTACCTCTAGGTTTACTATCATCTCATTACTGCTCCTTTCTAATTAATAGGTATCTCAAAGCTTCCTTGGTCTGATTTGTCTGATTGCCTTGACTTCTGACTGGAGAATTTGACCCATTCATACTTAAAATAATTACTGATAAAGAGGGGCTTACATTGTGTGTAATGAGTCACTTTGTCTCTATTGTCCGGATTGAAGATTTTCTGACTTTCAGAAATTGATTAAAAGGTGGATCTTTTTGAGCACATCTTACTTGGAGTGAACTGAGCTTCTTGATTGTTTAAATTTATGTCTTTCATCCAATTTGGGAAGTTTTCAGGCCATTTGTGTTAAAAATAATATTTGCTCTACCATTTTCTCAGGTCTCTTCCTAAAACTTCCATAATATATATCTGTCACTTTGCTTCATGTTGTTCCACAGGTCTTGTAGGGTATAGTCATATTTCTCCAATCTTTAAAAAAATCTTTTCATTGAATTATTTCCATCATCCTATATTCAAGTTTACCAGTTTTCTTCGGTCTATTCTGACATGTCTTTGATTACTCTAGTTCCATTTACAGTTCCTTGCAGTTTTCAGGGTGACCATCTCTTTTCACTTTTGCTTTAGATTTTGTATGACATTATTGGAATTTCAATAATGAGAGAAAGAGAGAATCAATTCTTCTTTGGGCTCTGGGGCAGGGTTTAAGCTCTGTGAAACATGGTTGAGAATGTTAGTTTTATATCAAGCTTTTAGGTTTTATAAGTCGTCTTCTGTTAAGCACTCTTTAGTGTTGTTCTGTGAATGAATGAAGCTGGTGGTGAGGATATTCAACAGACCCTTCCCTATGCCTGGCATCCTTAAGCAAAGAACTCTTGAGAGAAAGCTGTACTCCAGCTACAAGGGGTAATGTAGCCACTGAGTTGTAGACATGACTCCTACTTCAATCCTACTAAGATAAGTCTGTATGACTTGGAGGAATCCATGCAGCGACTCCAGACATCTCCGTTTCTGAGTGCTGCAGACTTGAAGAAGCGAGAGTACAGAGTTCATAAGGCTGGAGAGAAAAGTCCTCTAGTGATCCAGAGAAACGCTTGTGATTGGCAGATGGGAGGATTGTACTTACACTTTACTGTGTTGGGCTTGAGAAACTATAGCTGTGCTGTGATTGGTAAAAGTTACAGTCACCACATCTGCACCACACACCTTCTGACTACGTAACTAGGCATAACCTACATAACCACTCACTTTTTGAGTCCCTAGGAGACACCCCTTTTTGCCCCCCCCCAGGTGCTACAATGTGATAAAAGCTTCTCTCAAGTGGTCTTTTCTTTTCCCACATGTGATCTTTCTCGTGAGCAGGGTGGGCTTAACTGCTAACACAGAGAAAGCAAGCAGTTGCAGCAATACTGACCACTGTTGGTAGCCGCTGCTGCAAGCTCAGGCTTTCATTAGCCACTGGAAATTAAAAGATGGAACAAAATTAATTCTCTTACCTGGGAAGCCAGAGCTCAAAGTCTCTGGCTTCCAAGCCATGGAGCCATTAGTGTGTAGTTAGTCCTCAGGTGTGGGGGCTGTAAACTCCCGAGTCTGCCTGCCTGACCCATATACCTTCAGCACTCAAGGACCCAGGACGACCAGGGCTAGGACTCGTCCTTCCCTACTCAGGACTTCCCTCCAAGGAGACCCAAACAACCCATTGCTAACATTTCCATTTTGCTCACACATTGCTTACTTGAATTTCTCCACATCATTCATCTGCCATTTGAGCATCTTTGAGACAGACCATCATTTGCAAGTTTTTGTTGAATATAGCTACCATTTTTTTCAATGACAGTTTCCATTGAGTAGTTTTTTCCTTTGAATAAGCCATACTTTCCTTCCTGTTCTTTTGTATGCTTTGAGACTACTCGTTGAACCTAATAATGTTATAACTCTGGAAATGAGATTCTTCCTTTTCTCCAGGGTCCACAGTATTAAAAGTTTTTGCTTATTTATTATTATTTTTGGTTGTTGTTGTTGTAGACTCTCTGTGCAAGGGATTGGCTGAAAGTGTAAATTTAAGAATGTATCAGGTGTTTCCTGAGCCTTTTATCTTTCACTGTGTGAGCATAATGCCCCCCCTCGTGTGTGTGTGTGTGTGTGTGTGTGTGTGTGTGTGTGTGTGGTGCTGAGGATGCAGCCACATGTATCACCACTGAACTACACCCTGACAGTGACTCATTTTTCTTCTTTTATTGTTGTTGTTGAACTTTAGTGTCTGTCTTCCAAGAAAGAAAAAAAGAGAGAAATGAAGAGACACTGGCTCTCACACCCCTAGAAATCTCTTCACCCAGAACGAGACAGGCCTGAAGCAATGAAGAAGTGTCCACTTGTCCACTCAGCAGTGGGAGCCCAGATCCATGATTGGACAGACATGTCCCCTTGCCCACGGTGACACCCACAAGATGCACATAGATCTCTCCAGGATCAAGTGCTGACGACTGGGCTGAGATACTGGAGTGGGGAGAGTCACTAAGGGCCAAACTTGGCTAAAATGAACCCACTTTTCCCTCCATGTTTTCTCCTGAAGGCTGTGAGCCTAAATGTCCCCACAATTCCAAAATAGATTGACTCAGCCGGGCAGCTGTGTAGATACGGAGGGATTCCTGGAATTCCTGAGTCTACCTCTTCCCCATGCTCATTCTTTTTCATTGATTAGATTAGTAAGTGGTTTTTCTATTACATTGATTTTTTTTCACGCAAGCTATACATTCATTTATTTATTACTTCCACCACTTTCTATTTTATATCTCAATAATTTCTGGTTTTATCATTTTTCATTCTTTCTACATTCCTAATTTTTTTTGCCATTTGTGTTGGGAATTTCATGTCTTTATTTTCATTATTTTTTTAAAAAAAACTTTTAATTAAAGTATGACGTATATAAAGGAGGTAAATTTATGAGACTGCATTTTAAAATGTGAAACTATCCTGATAACCACCACCTAGGTCAAGAGCTGGACTATTATCAGCACCTCAGAAGCACTCTGCACACTATCAATTGGTCAATATCCCTCCAAATCTGCTTTTACCACCACCTGCTTTTCATATACACGAAATGATACAGGATGTGTTCTGTCGTGTCTACCCTTTGCCAAGGACATGTCTGGGAGATGACTACACACAGTCTCACTCTGAGACTTTATTATATTTCCTTTGATGAGTATACTATTCTTTATTTTTATGTTTCTGTCAATATATTAGTTACTTTTGTACAGTTGTGACCAAAATACCTAAGAGAAAATTTTATAAGGGAGATTTAGTTGCTTATGTTTCAGAGGGATCTGTGATCCATGGTCCCCAGGTCCATGTTTCAGGGGGAGCTGTGATCCATGGTCCCCAGATCCATGTTTCAGGGGGAGCTGTGATCCATGGTCCCCAGGTCCATGTTTCAGGGGGAGCTGTGATCCATGGTCCCCAGGTCCATGTTTCAGGTGGATCCATGGTTCCCATGTCATGTGGGAGGGAGATTGTGGCAGGGGAGATTCTCTGCCTCATGGTGACAGGAAGCAGAGAACAAGGAGAAGACTGGGGAGTGGCTATGACCTTGCAAAGCACACTCTTAGTCAGCCTTTTCCTCTAGGTAGAAGTCACCCCCCCCCAAAGACTCCACTACCTTCCAGAATGGTGCCACTAGCTGGGGACCAAGTATTTAACATATGAGCCTTTGAGGGCCATTTTACACTCAAACTACAATAAGAAAATTCTTTTTTTATTATCCATAATTAGATACATTGAACGAGCAAATAAAGAGTTGGTTTCCCCATTTCCCCAATTTCCCTCTTCCCTGTCCCCAATCAGCTGGATATTTTTAACTCTTTATTGACAATTTTCATGCACATGCATAATATATTTTGATCAAAAATCCTCTCTCATTTCTTTTGTCCACTCTTCTGCATCCCTTTTCCAGGAAACCCCTTCTTCCCAACTATTCCCTCTTCTCTTTTGCTGACATTGCATTTTGTTCTCCTCTGTCCTTCCTGACACCATGTTGATGTGCCCAGTATTATGACAGCCGCTGTGAGGTCATGAATGCACGGCCACCTTGTGTTTGGAAGACAGTGTTCTAAATCCTTTGACTCTTCCATTATTTCTGACACCTCTTCTGTTCCTGAGCCTGGGGGGGGGTGACAGAACACTCCACTGTCAGTACGTCTCAATATATTGATGTGTTTTGAGTCTCCCCAGAAGTGACCTCCATCTGAAAAAAAAATTCTCTTTGTATCTGTCTCCAGTGTCTGATAAAGGGCTCTTGTGATCTTTGTAATTTCCTGAATAATATGAGTGTCTCTATTAAAAATTTTAAATATGGAGAAATTTCTTGAATGTTAGGAGCCTCTTTTGTTCTAGAGAGGTGACTCTCTCTGGTTCCTGAATGGGTTCAGGGTGCGGGATGTTCACCAGGAGGACCCAGCCACGATTGCAACCTTAGACTTCAGCTGTACTCCCTGACACCCACCATTAATTTTGGGCAAGAAAGCAGGGTTGGAGATCATGTTAATAATGGAACATGCTTGTGTGAAGATGTCTTCATAAAAAAAAAGAAAACCTCTAAACTCTGGAGTTTGGCGAGCTTCCAAGCAAACCACATCTATCTGACAGAGTGCTTACAAACGAATCCTCACAGTAAAGAATTCTAACTTCCCATCTCTCAACACTTCATACTGTTAGTTTTGCAATTAATCATTCTTAAGTGTGTATATTGGCAGCTCATTGCAGTTGAGAATCTCTTAATATTCTTTTAAAAATATATTCTTATTCAAATAATCCCCTTTGCCAACTGCCTGGTAAGTCCTTTATTTATTTAAAATAAATTCAGGTTGTCTGTATTTTTAATTCAGTATTTTTCCTCATGTCATTTTCAATGTTAGTTTTGTAATTGTTTTGGGATGTTGGAAGCCTTGTTTGTTGTAGTATTTACCTTTATTCCAAGCTCCCTGTCTCCTCTGTCCTACGCAGCCCAGGCTTGCCTTCTACATGCTATATGCAGGGAATCAGAATGTACTCTGTTTTCTCCATCTTCTTTCCGTACTCTACATGTTTTAGTTGCTTATTTCTACTTCATGAAAACCTGTAACATCTGGATACCATTCTTCCATTGTTCCCTTCTGCATTGCTTTAGCTTCAGTTGTGCATCTGAACATGCAGTGTTCTCTGCAACTGCAGCACCTCTTTCCTCCGTCACCTTTGGCTGCATGCAGCCTGCCTTCTAGTAAAGGACTCAGAGGACCGTGAGTCGTCTGTCCCTGATTCCTTACAGGCTGCAAGAGGGTTTGCTCATGATGTTAGAGTCTCAGAATGGACTATGCTACATCACATCACTTTTCTCAGGTGTGTTTAAGATGTTATTTTTTTTCCAATACCTGCTCTCTATCTTGCCTTCCCTGTTCTTCTGACAGTCCTGCTACGAATGCCCTTGCTTGTCTTTGCATTTCATTTTAAATACTTTCTCTTGTTGTAACTTCTCATTCAACAGTCTTTCCCTTGTTTGTGTCCATTCTGCTATGAAGTTCATCTAATAAAATCTTCCTTTTGGATATTGGACTTTTATTTCCAGCATTTTTATTTGGTACTGTTTTGTAATTTCCATGTTTTAGCGAGTGGCATATTCTATGACTTCATCCAGCATAGTTATTTTAAAGACCCCGTTTGTCCTCTGGGTCATCTCCATATGTTCTTCTATTGACTATTTTCTCTCCTGACCATGTGCATCATTTTCTATCTTACTTTGTGTGTAAGTTTTAAATTATTTTCTTTGTATAAAAGAATGAAAGAAGTAAATAACCTCTGTTCGCAGAGAGGGCATCTGCTTTGTATCTGAGGCTACTTGATTGATACATACTTGTTCTAGTCACTGCTGGCTTCTTGGTTTGGTTCAACTCATCACTAATTTAAAAGTTTTGAGGATTCTATCTGGAAGTTTCCTTTAATATTTCTGAAGTCTGAGAACTAATACAAAGTTGCATTTGCAGCCTGTCTTTTGGATCTGTGGGGACTTCTCTTACCTGAGCAGCTCAGCTCCCTTCTTTGGGACCTGAGGACGACCCCTCTTGGTCCTGCTGCTCGATCTCTGAATACCCTCTGTGAAGGTCCGTGTTACAGTTGGAATAGGTAGGAAATGTCCCTCACAGTCTGATGGGTTAAATGCCTCATCCTCAGCTGGTGGCACTATTTTTGAAGGTTCTGGAAATTTTTGGAGATGGGTTCTAGTTGGAAGAAGTTGACCATTGAGGGTAACTATTCCCTGTTTTCTTCCTTATGCTCTTCTTTCTCTCTGCCATGGTGATCCAGCCTCTTGAGTGATGGGATTATAGGTGTGAGACACCAGGCCCAAATTTACTACCTTATTTTTTGAGACAGGGTCACTCACTGATCCCCAAACTCGCTGATTCTGCTAGATTGGCTAGATTGAAAGCCCCAGGGATTCTCCTGTCTCTATTTCCCCAGATTGGAATTACAGGTGTATGTCACCATGCCTGGCATTTTAAAAATTATTTATTTATTTATTTGCAAGTAGAGAGACACAGAGAGAGAGAGATAGAGAGAATGGGTTTTTCATGGCCACCAGCTGCTATAAAGAGAGTCCAGATACATGTGCCACTTTGTGCATCTGGCTTTATGGAGGAGCTAGGGAATTGAACCTGAGTCGTTAGGCTTTGCAGGCATATGCCCTAACCACTGAACAATCTCTCCAGCCCTGCCTGGATTGCTATGTGGTATCAAACTCGGGTCCTCATGCTTGTGTAGCAAGCACTTCATCAACTGAACTATTTCCCTAACCTGTCTGATGGGTTTTAGATCACTGGCTTTGCAGTTCTTGTGAACAAAGTTGGCATAGCTTAAACAGTTGTTTTCAAATATTGAAGACAGAAGTATTCTGAGGAGGCATATTAAAGTGTTTTAAGTTTAGCTGAAATATAGATTCCAAAATATCGAATGAGCTTTATCTTCCCAGAGCACGGTGGTCTCAGGGCCTTCATACCCATGACTTGGAGTCTGGTTTCTTTTCTAAGAAAAAGAAAGCTAAGAAGCCAGGCCAGCAGTGGGTCATCCCCTGAAGCGGCTTGGTTCACTTTTGCCTCATTTCATTGGTCAAATAAATCACAAGGTCTTCCCAGATTCACGAGAGTAGAGACAGACTCACTGCTTCATGAGGGAGCAGATGACCTTGACAAGAAGCATGTGACATGTTAGATATTCTGGACACCCTTGAAAGATAGAATTAATTATCATAGGCCCTAAAGAAACCTGCATTTCAAGAAACATCAAGATAAATACATAGAAAAATAAAGATCTTGGAGAAAATGAAAACAAATTTAACAAGTAGAAAGTCTCTAAAAGAAGACAAAACAAAGAAGCCAAACTTCAAAACTTACATTATATCTCTCAGGGAAATTCAACATGAAACATCCACAGAAAACGGAATTGAAAGCTACAAGAAAGGAATGATGAGACAGAGGGAAGGAACTTTTGAATTTCAAGAAGTGAGTGCTAGATAAAAGGAAGAATAATGAAGGGTTGACCCAGGCTGAATTTGCTTATGTGCATTGGAAAACAATTTGGACACAAATGGGCAGAAGGAAGCAGCTTTCTTTATTTCTCCTTGGTGATTTTGTCTTCTCTGGTAAGAAAGGAATAAATTTACATTTTGGAATTTATGTTAGAAGTTTACTGTGAAAACCTTGAGTTCCAATCCATTCTCCTTATGTTTGAAGGCCCTAAATTGGAGCTCTGGGCAGTAGGTGGTTTGACTGGCCAAGCTCTTTCTTGAGATAGAGTCTCATGTAGCACTGACCGGCCTCAAATTCACTTGTCTCTGCCTCCCACGTGTTGAGATTACAGTGTTTGTCACCACGTCCAGTTTATGCAGTGCTGGGAATCTGACAAGGCTAGTCAAGCACTCAACCAAGTCACCTCTCTCCCCGTCCCCTGACTAAGTTCTGATCTAGTATGCTGCTTCTATTGTATCCAGCCTCGGTGCCTGCCTCTGGGAAACAGTGAAGCCTACTCAATAACCTTTGTCTATTTCAACCTCCCAAAATGTATCCATATACAATCAAACTAAAACAAATAATGACAACCTTGAGCAGAGAAAGGCATAGATTGTGGTCAGTAGGCTGACACTCAATAGAAGGGTAAGGCTGGTTTAACCCTTTGATCTAGTTGGTGCCAGGGGACAGGACCACGGGCTAACTGTGCAGTGTGCATGGGGTGAGCATGCCACATTTTCCTGGATTGTACTCAGCTACTTATGGAGAATATATTTAGTTTCCCGTGGCTGCTATAAACTTGGTGGTTTAAAGCAATAGAAAATTCTCTCTCACAGTCCTGGAGACTGGAAGACAGACCAAGTGTTAACAGGCCTTGCTGCTTCAGCCCCTGATGGTTGCTCTCGTTCCTTGGATTGTGGCCTCAACAGTGGATGTTAGCCTTCATTTTCACATTGACCACTCCTCTTTTCTAGGTGTTAGTCTTCCCTCTGTCTTTCTCTTATAAGGACAACTACCATTGGCTTTAGGAGGTATCTAAATAACCCAAGATAATCTTCTCATCATAAAATCATTACTGCAATTATATCTGCAAAGAGTTGTTTTTCCAATTAAGGTGAGTCTGTTTTTTACCATGTGAGGTAAGATGTGCTGGTTATAGTCATCATAACTATATTGGCTACTTTTCTTGTTACTGTGATTAGATACCTAACAAGATGAAACCTAAGGAAGGAAGGATTTATTCTGCTTTACAATTCCAGAGGAGATCATCCATCATTTAAGCAAGGTGTGGCTGCAGGGGTGGGGGGCTGCTCTGCACTCAGGAAGCAGTGAACCTGCGTGTTCATATAGCTCTCTCATTTTTATTCTGTCCACAAATCCAGCCCATGGAATGACACCACCTACATTTATATTACATTTAGGGTGTGTCTTCCATCTCAGTTAACCTAATTCAGAAAAACCCTCTCAGAGATTCCCAGAGTTTCAATGGTGATTGGAATTTCATGAAGCTAACAACCCAGATCAACCAACACAAGGACCTAGATGTGCTTCTAGGTCACCATGAAAGTCTTCACACGGGTTTCTTATACAGTTCCTACAGGGTCCTGAAATATTAGTTTTGATTGGAATTATCTGCCCCTTCTGTACAATCTTGTATGAACAAGCTTGATCTCTTCTTGTGATCAACAATCTTAGAAAGGGTAACTTGCTGAGGGGTTAAAAAATGCCCCAGAAGAGGCCAGAAAGGCAACATTTGATCCTGTGAAGTAGGCGGTCCTTTTCAGAGGACTGTGTTCCTTCCTCATTATGCCAGTATGAGAGTGCTAACGTTTGGATCCCAAGGCTCTTCTTAGAAGGGTGAATCCGAGCTGAGAATTACTCCACTTTGCAAAGAGGATTAATGTTTCCTAACAAAGGTAATTTATTCAATTGTATGCAAAAGAAGAGGTAGTAATGGCATGTACAAAGCATGCTTTTTTTTTGCCTATTGTGTCATCTATTTAATTCCTATAAAAATACCAGTAGCTCTATTGAGTACCTTTCGGAGAACTTGACCACTTACAGAATGAATTGGATTGTGTTAATTAAATACACTTGACTTTGATGAAACTGAAACCTGATAGGCTTTCAAGGAAATGAGGCTTAGCAAGCTTTAGTGAATTTTAATAGATAGTGGATGGGATTAAATATAAGATCAGGCAGCTCTGGTTTTCATCAGTCAAAATCGCAAGAAGACACTAGTTACTCCTGATCATCTAGCCAAGAGGTTTTTGTCTTTCAAGGGTTTATGGGCAAACGGCGAGTATGCCACAGCACCTTCTACCCAAAGTTTTGTCTATGAACTTGGCTGAGGAAGTCCCATGTTTAGGATAGATAGCTAAGGTAGATAACAGAATTAGATTTTTAATTGTCACGACAGGATGGGCATGAAGCCAATGAAGTGAGATGAGACTTCCTTACTAGACTGTAAATGTAAAATCTAATTCAGAATTAGCTGCACACCTATAGACAGGCTTGAACACACCTGGCTGTAGTAATTTGAGCAAAAATCAGGCACTGAGGGCTAGGGAGATAGCTCAGTGGGTAAAGTGCTTGCTCTGCATGTCTGAGGACCTAAGCCATATACCCATCACCCATGTAACATGCCAGGCATGGTAGCATGTGCTCCTAACCCTAGTACTAGCGAGGCAGAGACAGGAGAATGCCTGAAGCTCACTGGCTAGCCTGCTAGGTGTATTAGTGAGCTCCAGGCAAATGGAAGACCCTGGATCAAAAAGAGGTGAATCGTGTTTCTGTGGATTGCAGCTGAGAATGTCTTCTGGCTTCCACACAGATTGGCAGATATCACATACACAGACAAAAACAAAAAGAAAGAGGAGAAAGGAAGGAAGGAAGGAAGGAAAGAAGAAAGGAAGGAAGGAAATGTGGAAAGGGAAGAAGGGAAGGATGGAGGAAGGGAAGGAAGGAAATAAGGAAAGACAGAGGGAGGGAGGGTAGGAAGGAAAGAAGAAGGAAATACATAATAAATAAATAAATAAATAAATAAATAAATAAATAAATAAATACTGGGCATTCAGAATATACATAATCCCAAATTTACCAAGAACAATGGAGTGGCCTAAACTGTTGCCCTTGTCTTGGACTGTAATCTGTGTTTTTGTTGGTGGTGGTCTGTGAATTGACTGGGTAAGTAAACACTAGAACCCTGAATTGGTTTTCCAGCCCTCTTTTGGTATTTTATTTTCAGAGTGTCACTAAGTGGCTCACGCTGGTTTTGAACTAACATTGTAACCCAGGAAGATCTAGAACTTGTGATCCTCGTGCCTCAGCCTCCCAAGTGTCTGGAATTATAGACTTATTCTGAAATAGGTTATTTTAAAAGGAGAATTTGTGCCCCTGGTATGGTCTGGTCACTAATAAGACCAAAGCAGGGGTGTCTTGCTTCTTAGGTCTACACATTTCAGGAAGGTCACGAGCTATTGGAGCAGAGTGGCCAATTTAGGGAGTGGAAACCATAGCACATTAGGATCAGATAAGAGATCTGGGCAACTTTTTCTAGAAAAGAGTAGCTTAGGAGAATTTAGGAAGAACTTAACACTTTCAAATAGCTAAAGGAATACCGAAGTTAGCAAAAATAAAATAAAATAAATAAAATGCATTGTATTCTTTCTTGCTCCAAAGAATAAATATTCAAAAGTACAGATAGCATTGGGAGTCTCTCTTAGGATAAATGAAAAATTAAACAAAAAACCCTTCCTGAATTAGTTTGGGTAAAAGGGGGCCTATGTCACATAATTGAACCAATAACTTGAACCTCAAGAGGACTTCTACCTATTCATCATTTCCTGTATCATTTTCATTCACAAAAAGCTTTTTCTTGAGAACATGGATTCCAGAAGTTTCTAGACTCCTACTAACCTCGATTTACCATTATCAGGGGGAAGGAAGTTCTTGCCACAGCTCTTATGTGAAGAGAAAGCTTTGGTCCACTTGTCTACTTTCTACTGTTACTATAGATACAGGTGGCATCTGGCAGAGGGGCTTAGTGTCCACTTTCATCAGACTTGGACAAAAGGATGGTTATTACCATGAAGACCCCAGGATGTTAACAAGAGGGGGATACAGCTAGCTGGAAGAAGAGAACCCTTTCCACAAGGGATAGGTGTTGGGAGGTAAAGCAACAGATTTTCTGCTCTACAGAGAAGTCGGTTTGTGTAGGATCCATCTGTGTGAGAGAAGAGCATTTTGAGATTTAGACCCTTCCAAGTATTTAGCCTAGAGTATTCCTGTAAGTAGCCATTCATGAATCTCCAAGCACTGAGTATCATCAGGTCACTAGGCACCGCTGGGAAGGGTGCCTACCATGAACTGATCTGTCCTTGGTCTAACCTTATCATTCATTTGTTTGAGCTACACATCTTCATCCCTCCAGCTCCAAGATGGCACCCCCAGACTTCACTGTCCTGGTAATGGTCCCATATTGCCTTATTTGGAAGCTGTTCAGGTGAGACCTATTGTCAGTCCCTGTCCTTAGCCCCCCCACCTTCCTCCCACCCTGCAACGCCTCCAGTTTTATAAGGTGCTTGGGTGGAATCCTCATGTTCTGCTCTGCACCCAGCTGGAAACATGAGAGGCATCTCTGCAGATCTCTCCAGTGTTCTGTGTACAGCTTTCTCCTCTCTGGTCCTTTGGCCTTGAATTCTACCTGTCTCAGCTTCCCAAGATTCTAAACTTGACTGTTCAACTCAGAAATTCTCTGTGCTCTAACTGAGATTCCTACCTCTGTTGGAACTTTCTCTAGGCAGAAGGTAGACAATCCTAGGACTAGCCTGTTTCTGGCCTATCTTTCAGAGACACCAGCCATTATCTCAGGGCTATTGTCTTGGTTGCTTTTAAAAAATGGACAATAAATTTAAAAAATAAAATAAAAAATGTTTTAGTCGAGAAGGATGGGACACATCTGTAATCCCAGCACTCAGGAGGCTAAGGCAGGAGGATTGTATGAAGTCAGCCTTGGCTACATGGTGAGATCCTCTTCCCATCCCCCACAAATCTTTCTGTGTTGCTCTAAAAGGGAAGATAAATACAGTCTTGGATACTACATCTTGCTTGGTATTCTATCATTGCAGGTCAACTTAAAAATATTTCTAAATATTCTATAGTTATAGGTCTTAGTCTGTATTAAAAAAAGAGGAAATTAAAAACATTTTTTTGGCCTTTTATTTCCAGTTGATTCAAATCATGGATTTCATTTTCTCCAAATAGAAGAAAGTTTCTTTATGACTGGCCACTTCCCTGTATTTCCCTTAGTCTTTTTTTTTAATTCCCACATGAACACATGTATTTATTTATTTACTTACTTATTTATTTTGGTTTTTGAGACATGGTCTTCTGTAGCCCAGGCTGGTCCCACTTGAATTTACTATGTAGCCAAGTATGCCCTGAACCCTTAATCCTTCGACTTTCCTTTCAAGTGCTGAGATTACAAACTTTTGCCATCACACCACACGAATACTTGAAAATGAGCAGTGCTTGTATGAGTGAGTTTCCTATTTTAATCCTAATGGCTAGTTCCAAGGATGGACTATAGATGGTTGTTTTCTTTAAAAAGGCGAGAGTTTTTTTTTTTTAAGTCTGTTTTTATCAGAATAAAAATAAACTGCTTTATAGAGGCTTAAGCAGTAGGAAAATGGCCATTATCGGCTGTGAAAATTGTAATTGTGAGAACTGGTGTTACTTTAATGGCAAGGAGCTGGCTGGGGCGGTGCAGAGTGTGGAGGAGAGCTGTTTTCCCTCTTGAATTCTTTCCTCCCTTTGACTTCTCTCTTTCCCTCCCTCCCTCTGTAGCCAATGTTTGAATATGCAATGGAATGCTATTAAAAATTGGCAAATACATTGTTAATAACTTACCTTGTAACAAAATCAATTTCTCGTAAGCATCTAAAGCTAAATTTAAGAAAGAAAACTTTTAAACTCAATAATTGGAACTATGCTTTGAATTAAGGACCCTCTTTCCTGTGTAGATAAGAATCATTTCTAATTAGCACATCAATTATTTGTATGTAAATGACTATTTCTAAAGTAACAGCAATTGGTTCATTAACTTAAATAGTCTCTTCATAAATTTGTTTTAACCTTCCTGTTATGTTTTTTAATAACACTTATAAAAGTAAATTTCAGCTTAGGCCACTGATGAATTATCATAAATTCTAAGCAAGGAAGGTCCAACTTAATGAGGCTTTACTATAAATTCATCCAAGGGCAGAGTGGGCTGACTGTCCCAAGAGAGAGAGCAGATGCACCGTTGACAGGAGCCCCCTGAGGAATCATATTTATTGAGGGCTTACATGTGCCAGGCAGCCAGCTAAGTACTTTACATGCATGATCTCATTTAATGCTCCCAACAACACAATGATTTAGTTGATGCTTCCCATTTCAGATGATAACATAGAGGTTCAAAATGGTTTGAGAATCCACCCAAGACACAGTTGTAAAAAGCAGCCACCCATAGGCTTCAACCCAAGGTCTCTTCTCTTCACCCTGGGCATGTGCTATGTCTGGGGCAAACAGAGCCTGTGGCTCTCCACGTCTACATCCATCTGCCTTTGGCTCTCTGCCTTCTCTCGCTTCTCCCAGACTTTCATTCAGCTCAGACTTTTGGGCCTTAGTCTCTTGGGACTCCTTCAAACCCATTGCCAAATGGAGAGACTAAATCAGCCAGGGTTATTGGCTGTCGAAGACCATGGAAAGTGTTATGTCTTTTGTGGAAAATGGCAGTTAAGATTCTAAATAACAGCGATGGAGGCTCTTGGAGATGGTTTGCAAAGAGATTCCGTCAGCTGATTTATAACCAACTTTGGAAATGAAATTTCATAAATCTAGGAAGATATATGAACCTTCCAGAGCTCCTTTTTATGAATTTTTTGTAACTGTTTTTTTCTTGTTGTTTTCCCCCAGAAAGGCTCATAGCAATTTCCTCCATATGTTTCATAAATTCCTGGAAAATGAGTTCTAGGAATGAGCATGCCTGTCTCACCTCTTATGTTTACTTGTCTTGGATCATTTCATGTGAGGTGTGCTTCCCTCTCGTTGGGTAGTAGAGGGATGCACTGGGGGGCTTGGGAAACTGTGACTCTTTCTTTGCTGTCTCAAGATGTGACATAGCACATCATAGCCTCCCTAAATGTAACCACATCCCTCCCACCTCCAACTCTGGTGGTTTGAGCCAGATGTTCCCCCATAAACTCATGTGTTTTGAATGCTTAGCACCCAGGTAGTGGTAATAAGAGAGGTATAGCTGGAGCCTTGCCAGAGGAGGTGTGTTGCTGGGAGTGGGCTTAGGGTGTTATAGTCAGCCTCCCCTTACCTGGGATCACTTTCATCCAATGCTGTGTGAAGATTGTGATGTCCACTCTCTGCACTATCGTGTTTTCTCTGCCATCATGGAGCTCCCCCTTGAGACTGTAGGCCAAAATAAACTCTTTCCTCCCATCAGCTGCTTTTGGCTGGGTGTTCTGTCCCAGCTACAATAAGGTTACTATAACAACTGTGACGGTTAGGTTTTGTTGTCAACTTGATTATCTTGGGTGGGTCTCTGAGGATGTTTACAGGAAGGCAGCCCTCTCAGTAGGGGGCAGGATGTAAGGAAGCTCAGGGAAGCTAGAAATGAACATCCCTTCCTGGGTGGTCAGTGCAGGAAGGAAATTCCAGAGCCAATAAATCTAGGATAGAGTTTCAAGACCCCACCCTAATGCTGTATAAAGGGAAAAAAAGAATCTCTCTCCTCTGTTTGATTTTCTGTGTGAGTGGTATTGGTGATGGCCTCTCTCTCTCTCTCTCTCTCTCTCTCTCTCTCTCTCTCTCTCTCTCTCTCTCTGTTTGAACCTGTGAAAGGGGGCCAACCTCTTTCACCATTATGGAACTTCCCCTGGATCTGTAGCTTCAATAAATCTTTTCCTTCCACAACTGTGCCTGGTTTGAAGGTTCATCCCAGTGGCCTGTGGCTGACTACAACAACAAGCCCTTATTTATTTATTTACTTACTTTTTTATTTAGGTTTTTCAAGGCAGGGTCTCACTCTAGCCCAGGCTGACCTGGAATTCACTATGTAGTCTCAGCAATCCTCCTCCCTCTACCTCCCGAGTGCTGGGATCAGAGGTGTGCTCCACCACTCCCAGCTAACAAACCCTTATTAATCCATTGCAGGAGACCAGATGCCACCTTAGTTCTATGTAGCCTGTGGATGCACATGAATTCTGTTCTCAGTTATTTACTCTTTCACTCACAGAAGTTTACTGAGTGACTAACTCAGTGCCAGGCATTGTCCAGAATACTGGAAGCAGAGTGATGAGCAAGGCCTACAAAAGCTTCTACAGTAGCAGGGTAGATAAACAGAAAGCAACATAAATAAGCTGGTAAGCAAATTTCAACTCTGACAGATTTCATAAAGAAAGTAAGAGAAAGTGAGTGACATGATTTCATATAGAATGATCACAAAAGTCTCTTTTTCTCTTGGAAAAAAAAAACAGGAGACACAAGGGATAGCTACCACAAATGTTCTGTGCTAGAAACCAAGTCAGCCCAATAAATAAATAACAAATAATAGCCACAAAAAAAGACCAATGTGAGGCCGGGCATGTGATCTTAGCATTTGAGAAGTGAGGCAGAAGTATATCTAGTTCCAGGCCAGCCTAGGATACATAATGAGATACTGTCTCCAAAAATACAATACAAAACAAAACAAACAAAAAAATTCCCCAATAACAACAATAAAAAGGACCATTGTGGCTAGACTACAGTTAAAAAAAAAAAGAAAAAGAAAAAAAAAAACACTTCCATTGCCATGGTTAGCATTTTTAACTGTATTCTACATACAGAGAGAGTCCTTTAGTTTCCGAAGAGTAACTGGCAGATGAGTGAAGTGTCAAAGTGGCTGCTGTTTCTTAGTTAAGAAGGGGCGGTAACTAGGATCGAGATATCATGAGCCATGGTACCAAGCGGCCAGGTTCTGTTGCTGTGGATAGGCTTTACTGATGCAAGAAGTCTGACAGGTGAAGAAAGAGAAGAATCACTTGGGATTCCCCACTAAAATATCCATGCATTGACTCAACCAGCCAGCCACCACCTTGCAACAAAAGCTTCAACCAACTCTGGAGAGTTCTCTCCTTTGCCTTTCTCGTCATGCTCAGATTTTGTCTAGGCGATCACTCCCTCTCCTAAGTGACTGTCTTCACTTGTAGAATGGGTAATTTGTGCACCCCCCATAACACGATAATTGCTTTAAGAAATCTCAGTGTATCTGCATTAAATTTCTAGGGTGAAGGTGATTAGTTCAGAGGTGGCCAAATCAGAGTGCAGCTTGGGATTCATGTTCAACAGTCATAGGAAGTAATGCTCTCTCTGTGTGGATGCATAAGATGAAGTGGTTCTGCTGGTTTCAGGCAGCCATCTTTGGAGTCAGCCTGAGGAAGCTGTCCTGTGAAGGGGTGAACAAGAGATGGGGAGCTAAGCTCTGGTCAAAATGTTCCTGACATACTTTGTGATAGTGCAAATTGGTGCTTTGTTTTTATTTATCTTTCTTTTTATATTTTTGTTGTAGAGACAAGGCTTCATGAAACTCTGGTAGTTTTTATGTAAAGTGACTCCCAAAGGCTCATATATCTGACTTAATCCCCAAACTGATTGTTGTAGTCAGCCTCATGCTGCTGAGATGAATCTCCAAATCAGGCACAGTTTTGGGAGGAAAGTATTTGTTGAAGTTATAGATCCAGGGGAAGTTCCATAACGTTTAAAGAAATTGGCCGTCTTTCACAGGTCCAAGCAGAGAGAGAAACCCATCACCAGCACCAAAGACCAGCAAACAGTAAGCTCTGCAGAGCCCAGACTGCTCTTTGCATACCTATGGCTGGAATTCCAGATCCATCCCAGATCCACCTTAGGGCTGGAGCCTAGGAGGCCAGGCCAAGGTGACACCTCCTCCAGCCAGAAGGCTGGAGACAAATTACAAACTTGAATAAACTCTTGAATCTATTGGGGACACACATTCTAACTACCACACTAACGTTGCTGTTTGGGAAGGATGTGGAACTTTTGGGAGGCAGAGCCTTGTGGGAGGAAATGTATCACTGGGAGTGGGCCTTGGAGGTTTGACAGTCCAGCCCTGCTTGCTGCTTTCCCTCTCCCTCTCCCTCACAAAATGCACACTATACTTCCTCCCTAGTGATGTGACAATGTGAGTCTGGATTCTTGCGTCCTTCTATACTTTCTATGCTATGATGTACCCACACTCTCATGTACCCATGCTCACACACATGCATACCACACGGACACTAAAAATGGATGTCTTTGGACTGGAGAAATGGCTCCATGGTGAAGGCACTTGCCTGCAATACCTAACAACCCAGGTTTGATTCCCCAGTACCCATGTAAATCCAGATGTATAAAGAGGCACATGCATCTGGAGTTCATTTGCAGTGGCTTGAGGCCCTGGTTTACCCATTCTCTCTCTCTCCTTCCTTCTCTTTCTTTCTCTTCTAACTCTCTCTTCTTGCAAATAAATAAATAAATAATATTAAAATAGATGTCATATATCTATAGCCTCTAAAAAATTAGCTATTACTAGTCAATTATAATCATGCTCCTTACTGGAGAGAATGATTTGAAGATGTTTCTTATTTGATTAAATTAAAGCACAAGTGCCAATTTAGGAACAGAGAAACAAATCCTTAAGTATCAAAACCATAATAAATAGAATTTAAAGCTATATCTGTAATAATTTAAAATTCTGAGGAAAGTTAAATATTACCAATTTTTGTAACTGGTCAGAAAACTATATTTTTATATATTCTTAACTTTATTGAGGTATGACAAATAAATATGCTTAAGGTATATTGTGATGATTTGATATACGTACATATTGTGGAGATAATGACTGCCATGAAGTTAGTTAGCTCATGTACCACCTCATAGGTTTTTTTTTTAAATATGAGACCGCTTAAGATCTATTCTCTTGACAAATTTCAAATATATACTAAAGTATAATTAGAGTTACCATGCTATATATTAGTTCCCTAGAAATTATTATCTTAAAACTGAAAGTTTATATATTTTCATCAGTATTTCCTATTTTCTCACCTCTCAGACCCTAGCATCTACCATTTCACTGGCTGTACCTCTAAGTTTAAGTTTTTTTTTTATTTCTTACACACATTAGATCAGAGTTTTATTCTTTCTCTAGTCATTTCTCTTAGCGTAATGACTTCCAGTTGTTGAGAATGGGAGGATTTCCTTCCTTTTAGAGGCTGAAAGTCTGCCATCGTATATACCTTATTTATATATACTTTATCCATATTTTCTTTAGCCATTCATTCTTCAGCAGACCCCTAGGTTGACTTAGTGTCTTGGCTACTCTGACCAGTGGTGCAGTGAACATGGGTGGAGTTGTTTCATCAAGACAATGATTTCATTTCCTTTTTATATAAACTCAGAAAAGGGATTATTGGACTGTATGAAATCCCATTTTTAATTTTTCTATGAACTCTCACGGTTTTCCATTATGGCTGAACCAATTATATTGCCACTAATTGCATCCAAGAGTCTCTTTTCTCCATATCTTTATTAACACATAACATCTCCATCTTCACGATGATGGGCATCCTGAGAGGTGAAAGTGATATCTTGTATTTTAGTTTAACTTAGAGATCATGACAACCTTTCCATGACCTGTTGGCCTTTTGTGTGTCTTTGAAAAAATATGTAAAGTCCTTTGCCCATTTAAAATACCAAGTCATTTATTTATTGTTGAACAACTTTTTTATACAGTTCAGATATTGGGCCCTTATCAGTGATGCATTTTGCAATATATGTTTTCTCATTCTGTAGATTATCTTTTCATTTGGTATGTGGTTCCCTTTGGCACAAAGTTGCTTTTGAATTATTTGTTTCTTCTAAAATTTATTTATTTATTTATGAGATGGAGAGAGATAGAGAAAGAGTGAATTGGGGCACACCAGAGCCTCTTACCTCTGCAAATGAACTCCAGATGCATACACCACTTTGCACATCAGGCTTTACGTGGGTACTGGGGGATCAAGCCTGAGATGTAAGGCTTTGCAACCAAGCGCCTTTAACCAGTGAGCCACGTCTTTAGCCCAAGATGTTTTTCAATTCAATGTTCCTACTTATTTATTTTTGCTTTTTGCTTGCATTTTTGTAGCATATCTTTAAAATAAAAACATTAATTCCTAGGGCCAATGTTAAGGAGTTTTCTTATATTTTTCTTCTAGGAGTGTTATGGTTTGGGGCATTACATTTAAATCTTTAAACTGTTTTGAGTTAATTTTTGTTAGTGAAATAATATAAGGATATGAACTCATTCTTTCATATATAGGTACTATGTTTTTGTTGACACTGTCCTTTTCATTTGAATTGTTAGTCCTCTTAGTCAAGTATTAATTAAGCTTATATAGGTGAGTATATTCCGGGCTCACTATTCTGTTTTATTAGTCTATGTATCTCCTTTTTTATATCAGTTCCATTTTGTTTTGATTACTATCTCTTTATACTATAGTTTGAAACCAGAACATTTGCTGCTTCCTATTTTCTTCTTCCTCAAGATTGCTTTAGCTACTTGGAGACTTTTGTGGTTCCAAGCACATTTCAAGATCTAAAAATAATAACAAAGACATTTTAACAGTATTAATTCTAGCAATCCATGAGCACAGCACATCTTTCTATTTTTGTCTCCAGTTTCATAGTTTGCAGTGTACATATCTTTGGAATCCTTGGCTAAATTTGTTTATAAATATTTTACTTTTGTACTAGGGATATGGCTAAGTGGTTAAGTGCTTGCCATACAAGCATGAGTACTTGAGTTTGGGTTCCCCAGAATCCATGCCAAACCTGGGCACTGTGGCAGGCTTCCATAAACCCAGTGCACCTGGGGTGGGAAGTGGGCAGAGAGGATAATTTTTTTATTGAGAATTTTTGAAGCCAATGGGAGGAGCTTGAGAAGGATCGATATTAATCCTTCTTTAAGTGTTTGGTAGAATTAAGCAGTGAATCCATTTTGGTATAGAACTTCCTTTATTGGAAAGTTTTTAAATTATTTATTTATTCAATCTCTTTACTCATTATCTGATGTGTTAGGATCTTCCTTTCTTTCATAATTAAGCCTCAATAGGTTGTATGCTTGTAGGATTTTATCCATTTCATTTGGTTACTTTACTTGCTGATATATTATTGTGGGCATATAATTTATCATAGTAGTCTCATGATCTGTTTATTTCTGTAGCATCAACTGCAATGTTTTCTCTGTAATTTATCATTGCATTTCTATTTCATTTATAATTGCATTTGAGTCCTCTCTCTGTTTTCCTTGATTAGTCCAGTGGGTTTTATCTTAACAAACCAGGTTCATTGATCTTTTCTGCTATTTTTTTCTATTCTTATTTCATTTATTCCTGCCCTAAGTTGCTTTACTTCCTTCCTTCTGCTAGCTTTGGTTTTAGCTTGTTTTTCCTTTTTTTTCCCTTGAGATATATAAAGTTTGGTTGTTTCTTTGAGATTGTCTCAATATTGGCATGTGTAGCTGAAAATATTCCTCTTGAGCTCCTTGTGGGCCATCAAATAAGTCTTGGATATTGTGTCTATTTTTGTTCGTCTCAAGACATGTCTTGATTTACTTTGATACATTGATTCATTAGTTATTTGGAAGCAGGAGTTACTATTTTCATGCAGTGGTGAGCGTCCTCGTTTCCTCTGCTATCGATCTCTTTTTTCACACCATTGTGGTTAGGAGAAATGTTTGATATTATTTTAACCTTCTTGAATTTGTTAAGCTTTGTTTTGTGACCTGACATATGATGTATCCTGGAGAAGATTCTGTTTGTATTTGAGAAGAATGAGTATTTTACAGTTATTTAACATACTTGAATTTTCAACAAGTTGACCAATGAATTTTTTTTTTTAGAAATGCAGCTTCTCAAACAGAACTTTTAGCGGTGAGTATTTTCAACTTTCAAGAAACACATAATCTTTGTGCCATATAAACTGTCCTAGACCATTGCAATTGATCGATAGCTGTACCTAATTCAGTTTATGAGGCTATTGAGGGACAACTGTCACACTGCATGTTGGCAGTATCTTTAGAGTTTATGGACAGAAATTGAATTGCTGAGCCAAAATTTTGTCATCTCAATTTTCTGCCACCCACATGCTTATCTTTTCAAAATGAGATAGCTATGAATGAATGGCCACACATTGGATGATTGTCTTTTCATTTTTTTAAAATTATTAGCTAATTGGTTTAGAAAATCGGTAGCTTCTAAAATTCCTCCAATAGAAATTCAGGTCAAGGCCTATCTAAGCTTTCAATAATTGGGGTCTTCAGAGGGCATTTCCCAGTGAGATACCAAAGAATGGATCAAACATGAGATAAGAGCAAGTGTTAGTCCTGGTGAGGAAGTTGGCTCTGGAAAGAAACTAAAGGAAGTGCTGGAATATTCAGGATTCAAATCATTGCTGGTTTTTCTTTCTGAGTCTAACCTAGCCTTAGTTTTTGTCCATCTCTTTCAGCTTGGTGAATGTCTCATGATCAGGAGAAAATTTTAAAACATGCAAATGAGTCTCACTGGTTCTATTTCAAGAATGGATTCTAGTCAAGGCATGGATGATGGTTTCCATAACAACCTGGAAGTGTGAAGTGAGTTTGTAGATGGAGGAACTGAAGCTGGTGCGAGACGACCTGTGGGCAGGGGGCTTCCACTGTGTTTATCTAGATCTACGAAGCCTTTTATTTCTACTTCATCACTTACTCCTGACACACTGAACTAAAGTCACCAAGGTAGCCTGAGTATCATGGCTTTGAAACTGGAAAGATCTTACAGATGTAAAGCATGACTTTCTGAAATTTGAGTTTCTTTCCTTATAGAAAGGTGTCCTGGTCTGTTTTGTGCTACCCCATTCATACTACGGAGCAGATTGCATAACTGACAAACAATAGAAGTTCATTTGGCCCATGGTTATGGAAAATGGAGAGTCTAAAGTTAGGGATGGGCCTTCTTGGTAGGTCACGGCATAGTAGATATAATCAGATCATGAGAGAATGTCCAAGAACAGAGGATGACTAACAGCTTTGACAAGGAATCTAACTCTCCAGTGACTGCCCACCACGACAATTATGACAGAAATCTATTTATTTATTTTTAAGACAGGATCTCATGTAGCCTAGGCTGGCCTCAAACTGGCCATGAAGAAGAGCATGAACTTCTGATCTTTCTGTCTCCACTTCCTCAATGTGGGATTACAGGGATGAGCCAACATACTCTATTTGGTGTTGAGGATCATATTCAGTGCTTCTTGAATACCAGACAAGAATTCTACCAACTGAGCAATATCCCTAACACCACGACAATCTATTCTTGAAGGCAGTGTTTTTGTCATCTAATTCCCTCTTAAAGGTCCCAGCCCTTAATGTTGTTTGCATTGAGGATTAGGTTTTAAACACATGAAATATGGGGGACATGTTCAATCTTCTCCCAAAGATTTTATCAATAACCAGAGGATTCCTGATAAAAGATGTTCCTGTACATTTTTCAACATGAAGTTAACATTTTTACTATTATGCTATTTAAAGAAGACTAAATTGCTGTTTTATTTTGTACATGTTTCTCTTTAATATAGTAAAAAAAATTAATGTTCAGAAAATTAGACTATCCAATGTTAGTGCACCCATCTTCAAGATTTCAAAAGTAGTAAAATTTTATATTTTTGGCTGTGTAATTTAAATAAAAGGAACAATATAGAAAATATGGATTGAAATAAATGTTTCTTTTTTACATATCTTATTCCTTTCTTAAGAGAAAAGTCTCTTTATGGATTTTCTCTGCATTCTTTCAGTCATTTTTTATACTTTTTCTACTTAAAAATATATCTACAAAAATAAGCTCAGAGGTATAGCATTTGCCTTGCATATGTAGGACTTTGGGTTTAATCACCAGTAAAAATAAATAATAAACAAACAGGTTGCGTCAGTTTTCTTTTTTTATTAATTTTTATTTATTTATTTATTTTCATTTCTCAAGGACCTCACTTTAGCCAAGGCTCATGTGGAATTCACTATGTAGTCTCAGGGTGTCTTCAAACTCATGGCAATCCTCCTGCCTCTGCCTCCTGAGTGCCGGGATTAAAGGTGTGTAGCACCATGCATAGCCAGGTTTTTAATATATGTAGAAATCTTTTACTATCTATATATCTATTTTATACTTTTAAAATAGATTTCCTTCAATACATGTAGATATAGCTCATTCTTTAAACTTTTGTACTATAGTTCATTGTGACTGACAATTGACTTACTCAGTTTTATATTGGGTAACACTTAAGAGTTCTTCTCTTGATTTTTCATGGTCACAAGTACTGCTATAGTGAACACTTTGCTCCTGTACATGGCAGCATCATCAGAGTTTATAGGTAGAAAATTAATGTCTGCCCAGTGGAGAATATAGTTTAGCTGTCCTATATATAGTCATATTGTTCTCCAAAGCAGTTGTATGAATGAGCACTACCTCCAGAAAGGATCTGCTGAGGAGTCTCTGCTTCTCTCTCCTCTGCTCTTATGGTCCATTTATGTTCCCCATCTCTTTCTGATGGCTTCTGTTGGCTTGGGGCTTGTGCTAGAAGAAATGGATAAATTCCTAAACACATACAGCTGGTCTACCAAAATCAAATCAAGAAGATATAAACAACTTTAAAGGCCCATAACAACATTGAGACTTAAGCAATAATTTAAAGTCTCCCTGCAAAGAAAAGCCTAGTTTGCTGAAGTCCGCCAAACTTAAGGAAAATTTAGCCTCAATATGTCTCACAGCATTCGAGAAAATAAAAAGAAAAGGAACACTACTAGTCTCACTTTATTGATCCACTATTACCCTGAGACCCAAACTGGATAAGGAACAAGAAAACAAAACTGTATCAAAATTTCATCGATGAACATAAATGCAAAACTTCTCAAGAAAATACTTCAAGCTAAATTTAAGAGCACCTGAAGATGGTCATACATTATAACCCAGCTGATTCCATTTCAGGGATGCACAATTGTTTCCACATACTCAAATCAATGGAATATAGCATATAAATAGATTTAAGGACAGAAACGACATGTTCATCTCAATAGACACAGAAAAGATATTTGACAAGGTTCAACAATCTTTCATAATAAAAGTCTGGAATAAACTAGAAATAGAAGAAACATTTCTCAACATACTAAAGGCTACATATGACAAACTTGTAGCAAATATTATATTAAATAGGGGAAATTTGAAAATATTTCTTAAAATCTAGAAAGAGATAGAGATGTCTACTCTCTGAACCCTTACTCAATATAGTGCTTGAAATATTAGCTAAATAAAAAAGGAAAGAGAAAGAAATAAAAGGAGTACAATAGGAAAATAAGAAGGTCAAACATCCCTGTTTGCAGATATCCAGTTATTCCAATGATCTAATACTTAAAAGACCTAATGGAAACTAAATATGATAAATACTTTTAGCAAAGTATCAGAAAATGAAATTAATATACAAAAATCAGTAGCTTTTCTATATACCAGTAACTAACTTGCCAAGAAAAAATTAGGAAAAAAATCCCATTTCACAATACCCTTAAAATATTTAGTAATAAACCTAACCAATGAGGTAAAAGACCCTAACATTAGAAACTTTAACATACCAATGAAAGAAATTGAAGAAGACACTAGAAGATGGAATGACCTTATATGCTCCTGGATTTGTAGAATTAATATTTTGAAAATGGCTAGATTACCTAAAGTAGCCCACAGATTCAATGCAGTTACTATCAAAATTTTAATGCCATTCTTCATAGAACTAGATAAAAAGAATCCTAAAACTCCAAAAGACCCCAAACATCCAATGCAATTCTAATCAGAAAGAACAATTCTGGAAGCATCCTAATACTTGACCCCAAATTATATTATAGAGCCACAGTGACAAAGACAGCACAGGACTGGCCCCCAAACAGACCCATAGACTAATGGAACAGAGTAGAGGACCCAGAAACAAACACACATGAGTCACAGCTATCTCATTTTTGACAGAGTTGCAAAAAAAATACATTGGGGGATAAAGACAACCTCTTTTGCTGGGAAAACTGGATATCCACATGAAGAAAAATAAAATTAGATCTATACCTCTCACCTTACTCAAAAATCATTTAAAATGGATAACAAGACCTATAAAACCTGAAACCTTGACCTGGTAGAGGAAAACATTTCAAGATCTAGGCAAGAACTTTCTGAAAAGAATTTTAATAGTGCAGGAAATTGATAAATGGGAATACATGAAATTAAAAAACTTCTGTGCAGCAACAGAAAACAGCTACAGTGGAAGACCTGGCCTAGAGAACGGGAGAACAGCTTTGTCAACTATCCTCCAGGCAAGGAGTTAATGTCTAGAATATATAATGAATTACAAAATGGAAAACTACAAACCCCCAAATCTTCCAATTAAAAAAATGGGCTAATGAACTGACCAGACACTTCTCAAGAGAATAAATATAAATGGTCAATAAATGTTTTTTTTTTTCCTCAAGATGAGGTCTCACTCTAGCCCAGATTGACTTGGAATTGACCATGGAGTCTCAAGGTGGCTTCAAACTCATGGCAATCCTCCTACCTCTGCCTCTCAAGTGCTGGGATTAAAAGCATGCACTACATGCTCAGCCTATATATATTTGTTTAATGTCTCAATAATCTTAGTTATCAGGGAAATGTAAATTAAAACTACTTATTGATTCCATCTCAGACCAATCCGAATTGGTGACATCAAGAAAATAAATCACAACAAATGCTGGTGAGGATGTGGAGGAAGAGGAACTCTTATTTGCTATTGGTTGAAGTGTAAACTTGGTTGGAGCCACTACAGTAACCAGTTATAGTGGTTTCCCAAAATAATCTGAAAGTAAAACTAGTGTATGAGCCAGCTGTGTATCTGAAGTCCTACCACAAAGATGCCTGCACATCTTCTGCACTTTTCACAATAGATAAGAAATGGAGCCAAGCCGGGCTGGGGCCACCATGCCTTTAGGCCTTTAGTCCCAGCACTTGGGAGGCAGAGGTAGGAGGATCGCTGTGAGTTCAAGGCCACCCTGAGACTACATAGTGAATTCCAGGTCAGCCTGGACTAGCATGAGACCCTACCTCAAAAAACCAAAAAAAAAAAAAAAAAAAAAAAAAAAAAAAAAAAAA
>PVHP010023772.1:0-26975 GCA_004024765.1 Zapus hudsonius | reverse complement strand
AGAGAGAGAGAGAGAGAGAGAGAGAGAGAGAGAGAACCAACGAACCCTGGGGCCTCTAGCCACGTCAAATGAACTCCAGATGTATGTGCCACAGTGTGCATCTGGCTTTATGTGGGAACTAGGGAATTGAACTCAGGTCATTAGGCTTTGTAGGCAAGTACCTTAACCACTAAGACATCTCTCCAGCTCCTTCATTAGGTACTTTTATGCATCAGATAGCTGTGTGAGGTGCTGAGGACACAGAGATGATAAGACAGTTCTTAGGCTCATTTCTTCCTCTTATAGATCTCCCCTCCCCTCCCCCACTACTTACTCCTTGACATGAATGTCAAATGGCAGAATGACAAATCCAGGGGAATGCTGAAGCCACAAACTCAACCCTTCTTTCAGTAAACCAGCAGACAGCACACAACAAGTTGAGTGATTAACCCATGGTTACACAGTCCCTGGCTCATCTGGGCCTCAGGAGAGAGCTCTTCAAATCTGCAACATGCTTAGAGGCATTGTATGGAGAGAGACTGGCTCTTTTTTTTCTTTGCTTCCATATAGAAATTTGCAAGATGGAACCTACAATTAACTCATATTTGTCTAGAATCTCAGCCCCAGGGCTATACTTTGACTTATTAGCATAGGTAGATACCAACATAAATTAAAATATATATGTGGGCACATGAAATAATAGTACCTTGCTTCCATTCAATGCTAAGGAAATCAAGTGACATAATAATCTGCTGAACCTTTTAGCCATGTGTGGTATGCTTGCATATGTGTATGTGGACACATGGGCGCATTGTGTGGATGCCAGAGGTTGATGGAGGGGTCTTTTTCAAAAACACTTCACCTTTTTGAGTCTTGTTGAGTCTAGATTGTACTTACGTAGCTAGAGAAGGTAGCAGGTAGTCAACAAGCCCCAGCCAGTAAACCCCAGGGATGAGATGATAGTACCCATCACAACACATGGGAAATGGAAATGAAAACTCAGGCCCTCCTACTTATATGGTAAACATTGTACCCGCTGAACCATCTCCACAGCCCCTTGACCATGTCTTGATGATCTATTTGACACTGAGGTCAAATGCACCTGCTCCCTTGGTGCTCCTTACCATGTTCCGGAAGATGATCTCCCACGTCTCAAAAGCAATGTCCAGAGGATCCCACTCTACTTCCACAGATGTCTCCTTGATAGACTTGAACTTTAGGCCTTCGGGTGCAGGCAAATCTAAGGCACAGGACAAATATGATGTAAGGAAGGACTGAGAGAAGGGGGTCAGTCACACAAGCATGCTTTCATTAAACTCATGATGGAGAGCTGTCAGCCAGGGGCTGATAACTCAAAAAGGAATTTGCTTAAAGGTTCTTTGGGCATATTGTCTACAGTGGGACAGTATGGAAATTAATATTAGGACATTGGAAACAGATAGATTTGGGCCAGCATCTCAGCTCTACCACTGCTAACACTGTGACTTTGGGCAAGTTGCACAAAATGCCCTGAGCCCATTTCTTTTCATGGGCGGAGGAGGAGGAGACTATGAAGGTCCTTGGGAATGAATGAGGACTGAATGATATATTCCATGTAGCCTGTTGGGCCTGGCTCTTGGAATGAAGCATGAGTTCAGTAAATGGCAGCCAATATTATTATTAAGCAAGTAAGGGCCGGTTTCTCTACACAGCTTGCTTTTCAGTCATGAAGATAATCAATCACACAGCTGCTTGGCTCTTGAAGGAACAACTTGAATTCTAATGTTTCCATTAAATAGTAAATAAAATGGTGAACTCAGTGGAATGGTAGTAGGATGGCTAAGGGTTTATCTTCCCAGCACTGCCTGTGTTCAAATCCCACCTCCATCCTTGTTAGCCATGGGATTTGGGGTGAGATGCTTAGCTATCCAGTCTCAATTATCTCTTCTGTTCATGGGGTTAACCACTGCTCCTATCCCAGAGGGTAAAATGAGTGCTTGAAATGAACTCTGGCACACAGGTGGACCAAGTCCAAGTAAGCCCACCCAGAGAAGCTTTCTCACTCACAGGTGGCCACCCTGGCACTGACAGGGATGCTCCTCTTGTTCTCCAGGATGGCGAACACACGAATGAAGTACTCCACCCCTGGCTCCAGCTCCCGGATGGTGGTGGATGTCTGGTCCCCAGGAACACGGAACTGCATCTCCAGGCCATCAGCATGGGTGGGTGTGTACACGATGAGGTACTCGGTGACCCGCATCTCATTGTCCCATGCCAGGTTTACAGTCTCTTCTGTTACTTCTGTCACGATGAGGTCTTTAGGAGGGGACACTGTCAAGAAAAATAAAGGACATCTGGGGTCAATAGTGGACCCTGTGGAACCCTTCTAGTTTGGTTTCCTTGACATGTCTCTTCCAGTGTCTGAAAGAGAGGTCTGAAGTCCCTGCAGTTCCACTCCCATTGTTTCTAACATGCAGAACTTAGGACCCTGTTGTGATTCGATTCAGCTGTTCTTGTGTGTGTGTGTGTGTGTGTGTGTGCGCGCGCGCGTGTGCGTGCGTGCGTGCGTGCGTGCGTGTGTGTGTGTGTGTGTGTGTGTGTGTTTCCAGAGATTAATTCTAGGGCCTTGGTGCATGCTAGGCAAGAACCCTTCATTCCCTTATCCCCCATCCTTTTTTACTTTGTATTTTGAGTCAAGTCATTTCAAGTTGCCTAGGTTGACATTTAATTCTCTCGGTAGCTTAGAGACCTCCTGCCCCAGTTTCCTAAGTATCTGGGATTACTGGACTAAGCCCCTAGGATTGGCTTTGAGCTCCATAAATCAGCTGTCTTTAGGCTGAAGTCGTTTTCTATCAGTAGTGTGCCTTCAGAGCTCTTTGTGACTCAGCCCCTCTCACTTCTTCACTCCCCAGGTTCTAGCTCAGACTCCATTGATACAGAAAAGTGCAGTTTGAGCCTGACTCCCTGACTCATCTAGTCCAGTTACTCCATTTCCTAGATGTGAGTGAGCGAGAGGAGTCTCCTCAGGTTTACCTCCTTCATCCCATCAGGTGAGGAGGTCATGTTTCCTCCTTGTGGGCTTACCTGCCACAACCATGGTAAACACTGAGCTATCTACTTATTCCTGTGACCAGTGACAGATTTTTTTTTGTTATACTTTGAGAATGAGAGAAGTACAAAGAAGATTCTCACTGAATACAAGCATTATCTTTTCTTATTGTTTTCATTCAATCAGTATTTCCTGAGCAATTAACTATGTCCTGTTTGTGCTCAGTGCTGGGAACAGAGGTCCTACAGAAGTGCTCAAACTCCTTAGCTAAAAACAGTACCAAAAGACAATCTAAGAGACTGGCTCTACTTCCTAAGTGATCAGCAGTTATTTTTATTTTTATTATTATTTTTAGCTGACTGCATTTTAGTTTGTTTTGTTTAAACATGTTGTCTATTTAGTTTTGTTGAATTATCACTTCCATTTCAAATAGCAGTTTTTGGCTGTTGGCTTAAAGTCAACAAAAAGTAACCTAAATTAAAAAAAAAAATCAAAGCTCATCACTTCATCTACATCATTGGGTGCTGGCTGTTACACTCAGAGTAGATGAGCTAGGCAGACTCAAATGCCATTTTTGTGTCTGTAGGAAAATGATATCATTTCTCTGACCCGTCCAACCTTCATTCAGGTAACCCTTACCTAAAGACTGCTCACAGACAGCCCCACTCAATGACCAAGCATGAGTCTGCTTAATCCAGATGCACTAATGAACTCTATGAAAAGAATCTGCATCTAAGTCCAGACTCACATCTCTGATAGGTCCTGGGTGTACACTCCATCAGGACCACCCTGAAGCTAGCTAGCTTCCTGTACTCACCCTGGGAGCAGTCTTCGCCCGTATAGCCCTCATTGCAGATGCAGCGGCCTGAGACACACTGTCCCAGGTTGCTACAGTCGTTGGGGCAGGAGCGCTGCCCACAGTCCAGGCCTTCGAAGCCCTCGTGGCAGATGCACTGACCATCCTCACAGCGACCCTGTCCGTGGCAGTCATTGGGGCACTGGCGATCCTTGCAGTCCTTGCCCATGAAACCCTCATGGCAGATGCACTGCCCATTGACGCAGCGTCCCTGTCCGTGGCAGTCACTGGGGCAGGAGAGCTCGGAGCAGTCGGGACCTGTGAAGCCATCATCACACACGCACTGCCCATCCACACAGCGGCCCCGGTGGCTGCAGTCTCGAGGGCAGCGGCGGTCCCTGCAGTCCTCCCCGGTGTACTCATCGTCACAGACACACATGCCGTTCACGCAGCGTCCATGCGCGTGGCAGCCATTGGGGCAGCTCATGTCACTGCAGTCGAAGCCCTGGAAGCCCTGCTCGCAGATGCATTTCCCTTGCACACAGCGGCCCCGGTTGTGACAGTCATTGGGGCACCGCCTCTGGCTGCAGTCCTCACCCGTGTAGCCTTCATCGCACACGCACTGCCCATTGATGCATCGGCCGTGCCCGCTGCAGCCATTGGGACACTGGAGGTCCCCGCAGTCCACGCCCGTGAACCCATCGTCGCACTCACACCTGCCGTGGACACAGCGGCCACGGTGGTGGCAATCTGCCGGACACCGCTTCTCGCTGCAGTCGGCGCCAGCAAAGCCCTCATCACACACGCACTGGCCTTCCTCGCAGCGGCCGTGGCCCTGACACGCGTGGGGACAGGTGAGCTCCCCACAGTCGTCCCCGGTGAAGCCCTCCTCGCAGTAGCAGGTGCCATTGACACAGCGGCCACGGTCAAAGCAGTCGTTGGGACAGATGAGCTCGCTGCAGTCGTCCCCGGTGAAGCCCTCGTCACACACGCATTCGTTCTCCACGCACCGACCACGGTTGAAGCAGTTGTTGAGACACAGGGGCTCGTTGCAGTCATCGCCCGCAAAGCCGTCTTGGCACACGCACTGGCCGTTCACGCACGTGCCATGTTCCACGCTGCAGGGCACTGGGCAGACCTCCTGGCTGCAGTCGAAGCCGGCATAGCCTTCGAAGCAGACGCAGACCCCGTTCACGCACCTGCCCTGGTCATTGCAGTCGCTGGGACAGGCCAGCTGGCTGCAGTCCTCGCCAGTGAAACCCTCGTCACAGATGCACTGTCCATCCAGGCACTGGCCTCGGAGGTGACAACTGCCGGGACATTCGGGCTCAGAGCAATTGGGGCCTTTCCAGCCAGGCTCACACACACAGCCACAGCCCTCTGTGCTGAAGTTGCCTCTGCCACTGCAGAAGGGCCTGGTGTCCAGACGACCTGCAGAGAAGGGAACAGAGGTACTACTCAGCAGGGCTTCCTAGGAAGAACTTTTAGGTCCCTACTTGCAAAATGCACATCTAAATTTGGAGAAGGGGTGTTTGCACCCTAAGTTTTATCTGTCTTGGATGCTCAGTATGGGAAACCACATAGGATTGACAGTGACTTACTCAAAATAGACTTAGGGCTGGAGAGATTGCTCAGTGTTTAAAGGCATGCTTGCAAAGCCTGATGGTCTGAGTTGGATTCCTCAGTACCAATGGAAAGCCAAATGCACAAAGTAGCACATGCATCTGTTCATTTACAGTGGCAGGAGGCCCTGATGTGCTCTCTCTCTCGCTCTCTCTCTCCCTCTCCCTCTCCTTCCCTCCCTCTTTCTCTCCTTGCAAATGAATAAATAAAATATAAAGACTTGTATATGGAAGGATTGTGTATGCAAGTGTGCATGTACCTTTCTACCCTTGGGGAGAGGATTCATGGTTTACATCCTGCTGTCAGGGTCCCATGACTACCGTGACTGAGTCACTGTCTTGTGGAGGGTAGGTTGCTAATTCTCTGGTTTCCCGTTCTGATTTTGTAGCCCTGCTCTGGTTAGGAAAAGACAGACCCTCTGGAGCCTGTGTTCTTCAGGGGAAGTGGAACTGGTCATCCACTTCCCTGAGCACACAGGTGGAAATGAGAACATTAAGTGGTCACTCTTGGGTGCAATGGGACTTTTCTGTTGCTTTTTGGTGATTTGACTCAAGTCAGTATGTAGACTTCTGTGATAAAACCTTTCTAATTTTCCTTAACGGAATTGGGGTAGCTAGCAAGGGGCTTTCTAGTTCTGTTAGGACATCTTTCAATTTAATTCTGTACTCAGAAAACGAAGTGCCTCCATCTCTTCCTCGCACTGTCTGGAAGGCTGCAGTGGGGGGTGTGAACCTGAGAAACACATGTCAGGGCTAATGGGACTCCAGCCCTTTGATTTAAAAAAAAATTACCTGTGGCATGTGCATGCATTTGTATTCATATTGATGTGTGTGTGTGTGTGTGTGTAGAACAAAGAGCAACCTTGAGTGCCATTCCTCAGGAATGCTATTCCCCTCCCCCCTTTTTTTATTTTTAGAGACAAGGTCTCTCATTGGCTTACAGCTCACTAGTTAGACTCAAATGGCTGACCAATAAGTCCCTAGTATCCATCTGAATTAGCCTCACCAGTGCTGGGATTACAGACAGGTATGTGCCTGTGTGCCACCACACCTGGCATTTGACATGGACACTGGAGATTGAATAGAGGCTCTCATGCCTGCAAGGCAAGGACTTTGCTGACAGCCATTTAAATCCTCAGCTACTCTTTGAATCTGGAAAAGTACCGTGTCTTCACCTGCAAGGGTTACTTCTCTGACCTTCCTGGAAACCAAAGAGCAGAGACACAACTCACTGTCACAGTCTCCGAAGCTATACACAGATACATTATTTACTGGGTATCACCTCCTTCCTGACATCTGGAAGGATGGACAATTTTGTTTTAAGTTTAAAATGTGAGAACAATGTGTCTTGTCTAGTATGGTGGCCTTTGGACTCATATGGCTGTCAGACTATGAAAATTTTAGCTCCTCTGAGCTGAGACGTGTTACAAGTGTAAAATATGCACAAGATTTGAAATAATTAACACAAAAGAATAAAATGCAATGTACATAGTAATGATCTTCATGTTGTTTGCAAGCTGAAAATGGATATTTTTATGGACATAAATAAAATATCAGTTGAATTTTTAACCTTTTTATTTGCACTTTATTTAATGGTGGCTACTGAAAAATTTAAGATTAATTTTGAGGTTTTGTTGTATTTTTATTAGACAGCACAGCTTTAACCTACTCTAGTATTAATCCTACTGTGTCTTGTCACTTATATTTTTCCAGGAAATTGACAGACATAAAATGAACTAATTTATACGTAAAGAAATCTTTAAAAAATTACTTAAGATCCTGCTTATGTTGATTGTCTACTCTTGATATCATCATCAAAGTTCTTTGTAGAAGGATTTTCTGAGTGACAGAAATACATATTTTTGTTTCTGATTTGAAGTCAAAACTTCTGAAGTTCTATTATAATTCCTTAAATTTAAATGCACATGGGTACAGGGTGTCCATGGGACTGCATATCTAGAGACACACAAACACATTAGAATTCTATATCCCTCTTTATTCTTGAGTCATCTTGTAATATTGGGTTAAGTGCTTAGATCTAAATTCTTACATCTGCAGAGGAGATATTTTCAAAGGGTTTTGCAAGACTGGAGATGTAGCTCAGCTGATAAAGTACTTGTCTTGTAAGCATGAGAACCTGAGGTCAATTCCTAGTATCCATGATAAAAATATAAACATTTGTAGGGTTGTTTGGGGGGAGGCTCCAACAAGAGAGCAATTACAGTGACTGGCATATATAGGGACCATAAGGTTTGACTGTGATCAACACCATGATCACAGTTGGTGTGTTACCATAACTGAGCATCCCACCCCTTTCACTCCCACTCACTCCGCATCACCCAGGTAGCACTACACATTTGTAGGAACAAAGGGACGAAAAACACTGTGTGTTAAGATTTACTCAAGCCCCTCATTGAGAGACCCTGACAAGCTCACCTCCTTTTGGCCTCAGTTTTTCATTTGTACTATGAGGTGATAGGGGTATAGCAGTCTGCTTCAGAGCATGCTCTTTTGGGACAGAAATTTTGTGGCATGTTCAGAGAGGTAGACAATCAGTAGATTTAGGGACAAAGTGTTTTAGCAACATATAATTGAAGTAAAATAGGGGTTTAAACAGCATATTTCTGAAAAGTTTGAAAATTACTGTCAGAAATGTTTGTTACCTTGACTCCTTTAAGAGCAGGAGAGAGATGGCTACATTCTCCACATTTGGCCTAAAATCTTTTGGGGAAGTTCGGGAGATGGCTTAGTTGGCGAAGCATGTGCTGTGCAAGTGTGAGGACCTGAACTCAGATCCCCAGAGCCCACACAAATGTGAAGCATGGTGATGTGCACCTGTAATCCCAGGACTCAGGAGGTAGAGCCAGGTGGATCCCCAGGGCAAGCTGGCTAGCTAGACTAGCTGAGCTCTGGGTTCCATGAAAAACCTTGTCTCAGGTAGTAAAGTGGAGAGTAATTGAGAAAGACACTCAACATTGACCTCTGACCTCCAAATACACCCATGCAAATGTCCACCTGCACACATGTGTGCCTGAACATGCATGTACACAAATATAACAAAAAGGCCTTATTTTTTTTTAATTAAATGAACACCTTGACAGGCTAGTGTCTTAGGACACCCACTTTGGAAACTCCTCAGCATTCCTTCTCTGCACATCATCACTCCCACCTTCACAGGAAGCTCCTACCTTCTGCTGGCTGGAGACAGCAGCCTGCTCCCATGGTACACTGCTCCCTCAGGGAAGACACCAGCATCTCCAGCTCCTCCAGCCTGCTCAGGAGCTCCTTCACATCTGGAGCAGCTGCACAGCCACAGGCTCGGCGGGGAATGTTGATGCGATGTGTGAACACAATTTGGTTTTCACCATCCACTGTGTGTTCCTGGAAGCTTCCACTGGACTCTGGTGTGGGGGTCAAGTCTTTCTCCCCACTGGCTGACTCCAGGTCTACTGAGCACTGTGACCCCACAGGCAACTTGATGTTGTAGACATGATTGAACACCACTGGCTGACTCTCCTCGGGCAGGGTGACATTCACCCCACTCTGTCGCTTGTGCCTGATGACTTTCTTGAGGACCCCACCTTCACAAGGTAGGGCAAGCAAAGCTAGGAAGATGCCTGGCAACAGCCGAGTCATGGCCCCCATGCTGGAGGTGGGTTTCCTAAGTGTCTCCAGAGTTATAGGTTGTCTTAGATCCAGTGGAATTTAAGATTTAGAAGTGATGATTAAAATACAAGTCAGTAGTCCCAGTAATGAAAGAATGATTTCCTGTAAGAAAACAAAAGAAAATAATAGTTATGAGTATCTGCTACTAATAGAACTGATGGAATATCTCTCCTATTGTATTTTTTAAATTCTTTTAAGAAGTGTTTTGTTGTTTGTTTTTCTTTTGAGGCAACATCTCACTATAGCAAAGGCTGAGGCTGACATGTGACTCACTCTGTAGCCCAGGTTGGCTCAGAACTCATGGCAATTCTCCTATCTCAGCATTCTGAGTGCTGAGATTAAAGGCGTGAGCCACCACTCTCAGAAGAATTTGTTTTCTAACACTTTTTCCCATTAAGATCATGCATGTCCCAATGATAGAATGATTAACTGTATCCCAAGTGATCTTTCTCTTCAAGATGGCAAAAAAAAAAAATCTTTGGAAAACTTGGAGAGGAATCATGGCCAGCAAAATTGAACTGAGAGGCACTAAGTGGAGAGGGTAGTGAGGACCTAGAATTGATCATCTATGTATTAACCTGAAAACATTTTACCCATACTCCCATGACACCTGTGATGGTGAGGTTTTGTTGTCAACTTGACCTTTTTAGTCATCTTGGGTGGGTTTCTGAGGATGTTTATAGGAATGGAGCCTCTCAGTAGGGGGCAGGATGTAAGTAAGCTCAGGAGAGCTAGAAGTAAACATCCCTTCCTGTGTGGGCAGTGCAGGAAGGAAATTCCAAAGGCTCAGGCAGTCATTAAGTCTGGTATAGGGTTGTAAGACCCCATCCTGAGGCTATATAAAGGGAAAAGAAATCTCCTTACCCCCCTATTTTGCTTGTGTGTTTGTGGTGTTGGTGATGGGTTTCTTGCTCTGCTTGGATCTGTGAAAGGGGGCAAGCCTTTTGCCATTATGGAACTTCTCCTGGACCTGTAGCTTCAATAAATCCTTTCCTCCCATAAATTGTGCCTGGTTTGGAGGTTCATCCCAGCAGCATGTGGCTAAATCAACACCCTAATCATACCCATGCTGATATCTTGCCAACCATCTAAGCAAGAACTACCTAGGGCATCGACTCCATGGTTATAAAGAAGCAAGCAAAATTCTGATAATGCCTTCTTAATAAGGCTGCTTAAATTCTTTGTGGATTTATGATAGTGTTAAGGCTGCTGAATGAAGATTATGAATAGGTGAGCTTGGCACATTCTTTTCGACCTAACCAATATTGCTCATCTAAATTGTTGGCAAGAATTTATTGATTGTACGCACTTCTAAAATATCTACCTTAACTCTATGCCTTCATAAATATCGCTGTCCTACTCTCTTCCCATTCTTTCTTAGCTCTTTCCCCTTCCTTTTTAGGAAGGGCCATGAATCAAATGATTTTAGACCTTTACCAATGCTTCTGGGTATTTGTTCTGTAAAACTTAGAATTCTTTTCAAAAGTCAGTAGAGTTATTGGTAGGGACTTCAAGGCAAGAGTTTAGGGAGTAACAACCAGAGTTTAGAGAGAGCGAAATTTTTTTTCACTGTTATTTAAGAGAGGCTCAACTAAATGCCACATTCTTTGGGGGAGATGTGTAATCCATGGGTGTAGGAGCCTAGGGGATCACAGGAGCTGCCCTTGCCCAGGAGACTTCAGAGATGTTAACCACCAGCAGCTTGAGTCCCTCCAGAGATGATTGACTTCTCTTGCTGAAACAGTGCTCTAAAACCAGAGGATGCTAGATCTCATCACTGCTGAATTTGGGGGACATGGACTTGGGGGGAAAATGTTGTTTTTATGTCAATGAGTCTTATATGTTCCCAAAGCCCCCACCCCTTTGTTCTCTATTCCTTTGATTTCCTAGCTCTTCCTACGCCTTAGCCCACTCCTTGCTATAGGAACCCTGTTGCTTATAGCCCCTACATCATCCAGTTTGTCAAACAACAAATATTGCTTGGGTCACTACCAACCAAGTTTTAGTACAGTATCAAACCTTGCCTAAAATAGCAGAGGATTATGATGCCACTGCTCCATTATAAAAATAAAAAGGGGGAGATGTGGTATCCTGCTAAAGGGGCATGGAGGATAGGGTTTTGCTGAGTCTGGAAGGCTTCTGGGACTGTCTCCTTCTGATAAGGAAGTTGAGGCAAAGTCTGAGGACCCCTATAAATCTCAGCAAATCCTGGACACTCCAGCCCCCAGGCAGGCCACAGCTGTGCCCTGAGATAAGCAGGCAATTCAAGGCCTAAACTTAGTCCAGCTACAATAACAAGCCTAAACAATAAGGTTATGTTTCCTCTGCTGACATCACCATTCTATACATGTCTATATACATGTATAGAGTCACATAGGCCCCTCAATTTATCTATGCAAATAGGTATCTAAAGGGTACTAGCCCCTACCAATCAAACTCATGAGATGCCCACAGATCTTGCCCCTACTAATCCCCTTGCTGTCTATACTCTTACCTCTGAATTTTTTTCTATATAAACAACCTCTATCTATACGATAAACAAAAACTGCCCACTGCCGCGTTTTCCCACGAGTCTCATCTCTTGTTGGCTCACAGCTATTCCAAGCCTCTACTCATCCAGCTCCATGGATGAACAGGGAGTTGATGTATGCTGCAACTTCCCCACAAACCCATGGACCCACAGCTGGCACCTTATCAACATGGGGCAACCAACCCCCGGAACGCAACCAGTGCCCAGCAAACAAAGAGTCACATCAGAACCACAGCTGGCACACACCTCCTACTTGAATCCAATCAGCTAATCCTATCCTCCATGCCCCTTTAGCAGGATACCACACATGGGTGCATGTGCACGTGTGTGTACGAGTGTGCATGTGTGTGTGTATGTGTGTGCAGGTGTACGTACAAATGCACATGCACAAACATGCAAGCTTCCTGTTACCTCGTGGTACTCTGAGAGTTAGGGGTGTTTTTTTTTTTTTTTGCCTTGAGAAAGACCAACAATATCTTAAATGTCATGGATAATGCTTCCCTCTGAGAATTAGACATACCTGGGCCACTCACTAGCCTTGTAACTTGGGCAAACTATGTATCCTCTCTAAACCATGATCTCATTTATAAAGTAGTGGTCAAAACCATTCCAGAAGGAATTAGAGACCTGGTCATAAGCACTCAGCATGGTGTCAAGCCCATAGTAGGCACTCAATAAATATTAACTATTATTTTACTACACTCATGGAAATAAAATCTACCAAGAGATCATAGCTGTTTTTGCTTAAACTAGAGCTTAACCTCCTACTTGAATCCAATCCTAAATTCAATTTGGACCCCAATCAGAGAAGTTACAGAAATCAGTGAAGGGGCTGGAGAGATGGCTCAGTGGGTAAGGCACTTGCCTCCAGTGCCTAGGGCCCGGGTTCAATTCCCCAGGACCCACATAAGCCAGACCCACAAGGCGGTGGCCCTGGTTCTCTCTCTCTCTCTCTCTCTCTCTCTCTCTCTCTCTCTCTCTCTCTCTCTCTCTCTGTGTGTGTGTGTGTGTGTGTGTGTGTGTGTGTGTGTGTGTGTGGTGTCGTGGGTGAGAGAGTTGATGATGAGAAGGCAGATTTCAGCACAGCAGGCAATTTTCCTGGATGACTTGTTTGGAGCTAACCTTTTAGAAGCAGCATGAGATAAACTAAGGGTTATTTTTAGGTAGCTCACCACAGGACAAAGACCACTGCAAGATGAAAGAATCAACAGACTTTGAATTTTTTTCCCCAGTCACAGCTGGAGAATAAACACTAAATGATTTCAGTTTTTGATGTTTTATCCTTATCTGGATATCCTTATGGGCTGGAGATATACTTCAGAATTAATTACTGGTGACTCCATGTTTAGTAACTCATGGAATATATTTATCATGTTGACTTAGGTACAAACATCGAGTGTCCTAGATTAGCAGGGACAAGATGATTCTTACTGTTTAAAAAATGCGAATGAGAGGGGGAGCTGGTCAGTGGGTAAAGTGAGTGCTGTGCAAGTGTGTGGACCTGAATTTGCATTCCCAGAATCTATGGGAAGCCAGAGGTGTTAAAGCACATCTGTAATTTCAATGTGCTATGGAGAGATGGAGGAAGAGAAAGGAGAACCCTTGGAAGTTCACGGGCTAGCTAGCCTGGTGTACAGAGTGGTGAACAAGAGACACAAGGTGAAGCTTCAGGATTGACACACAAGGTTCTCCTCTGACCTCCACATTCATATACCCCCACCCCACACACCCACACATACACAGACACACACACACCCCACACATGCACACTCACACATACAGACACACATACACCCCCCACACACATATAAACACACACACTCCCCATCCCCCCCACAAATAACCCCCACATAAACACACACACATACACACATATATCCCCCACATACACACACAAACATACACAATACACATACATCCCCCACATACACACACATACACACATAAACATACACAATACACACACATACACAGATACACAAACACCCCCCCACACACATACACAGACACACACACACACAAACACACACATACACACACAGGCACACACACAGACACACCCCACACACATACACACACATCCCACAAACACATACACACACAAAATAAAAAGAACCAACGCCAATGAGTTTGTTTCCACATCCTTCTGGCACGTAGGATAGCTAAGTGTCCTGTAGCTGACAGGAAACAGGATTTTATAGTGCCTGGCCAGTCCAGCATAGGGCTGCTCACACAGACATTTTAAATGTTCTAGAAATTCCTCAGCCCTTACCCCTCCCAACATCTATAAATTCCATCTTGGAATGTGTCAGGAAGAGCCAGGAGCCAGGAAATGGCCTCAAGGACACAGTTGCAGTACAACCTGGGTCATAAAAGAATTGAGAACACTTGAAGTGACAAAACAGAGACCCTTCTTAGGCCCAAAGGTTTGAATTTAAGCACTGAGCAGCAGTTATCCATTTAGGAAAAGATCAGAGATGTCTTGCTTGGTGCCCAGTTACCATAGCAGTGCAGTGGAAGCAGCACTTGTCCCAGAGGCCTGATAATTAATTCATTTTAAAATTGATTTATTCTTACATTCAATAGAGATAGTTGAATGAATGTAACAAAAGGCTCTGGGATAGGCTTGGGGTTGTCAGTGCGTTCACAGGTCAATGATGGACAGCCCAATCTTGCTTTTAATGAATTCACAGTCCAGTCATGTAGATGGGCAAATAAACAGATCCTTACTGGGAAGAATTATAAATGCTATGATAGATCAATATCCAAGAAGAGTCGAGGACATTTCAGAACATCAGCTTGTCTCTGCTTCCTCCTAGCAGTATGAGCCGCATGGATCTGTCACTCTGTTTTTGTTTTATTTAAGGTAAAATGATGGGCAATTGTTATGATTCTCTCTAGTAGTTATGCATGTGAACTCGTAATATTGCCTCTCTAGGCTTCAAGCTTCTGAATTGTAAAATGACAACACTAATAGCAACTACACAATGGATTTATTTCAAATGAAGGCGGAAGGGGAGATTCAATGAGATAATTCATGTAAAGCGCTTAGAGGAAGGAGGCCCATCAACCTAGTATGCATGGTAACTTGTATCTCTTGTTTGCAGAAGGTGAGAGAATGCTGGAAAGATCCTTCCCTAAAAGTCTACTCATCTTTTGAAGCTTACTGTTGCCTTTTCCATGACGTATATAATGCTCAGTATTGCAGCTAGTCCAATGCGAGGTATACTCTGAAATTCCAAGAGAGCAAAGAGGCTGTGGCCACAGAGCAGGGCTTTCCCTAACCTATCTAGTCTAATTCAGTAGCAGAACAAGGGAGTGACTGAGCTGGGTGGAGGTCAGTGTCCTGGCCAAGTTTTCCCAGAGGCAGAGCTGTTGCTGAGATGGTTGTCCATGGTGCCAAGCCAGAGGTTTCTCCAGAACAGACTGTCTGTGGTCTAGTCTTTCAAAACTGTGCTCTCAATGGAAAACACTTGGCCCATATTCCCAGTACTTTTCATACACAGCCAGAAATGAGATTATAGAATGAAAAAAAAAATCATACTTGAGCAGGTCTTAACAGCAAAGGTCGATGGTCACTGAGTCCAGGTTTTAGCAAATTAGTGGCATCCACGCTTACTCTGCTGCAGATATCAGACATTATTTAATCAATGACACAATTCTGGGTCATCCCTCTACCGAATTATCCTAAATCTATCATCCCAGGCAGCCATATACAACTAAATAGAGTAAAACAAATTTATCATACTATATACTTATTTATGATCACAATTACAATGAAATACCCAGAGAGTTACACAGTCAATGAGTGCTAAAGCTAATATTAATGCCCAAATATTCTGCCTATAGTCCAAGGAATTCACTGATGTTTATCTCCTCCCCTGTCCCTTGGGAGGCCCTCAAATAGAAATGCACAGGTACAGCATTGTGACTGTGGTCAATAATATTGTGTTGTAGAATGAAATTTCCCAAGATGTTAGCTCTTCAGTATTGCCACTACACATGTGAGGTGTAGGTGTGTTAATTTGCTCCATTCTGATAACTATTTCATAATGTGGACATATTAGATAACATGTTATATATGGATACTTCTCAATTATACCTCAATAATGCTAAAAACTAAAATCAAAGGCATATATATGAAAATTTTCCATTTATTCTTAGCCTGTCTATTGTAGTGGTCACCAGAGAAAAAGATCACTGCTAGAAACCTGAAGAGAACCTGTGTCTAGTCTTCTTCACTCTATAGGTTTTTGTTTTTGCTTATCCATCCATCCATCCACCTATTCATCCATCCATCTATCTACCTTTTCATTTATTACTTATCAAATATCTACCATGTGCCATATCCTCATTTAAGTATGAATGGTGTAATAGTGGAAAAGATAAGCATGTTCTCTATAATAGCCCTTACATTTTCCTCCTGAAAGATCACAAAGTATAATATCCTTTAAACCTATGCATTCAGGATTAATACTTATGATAATCCTAAGTACCACTATAAACTAGGAACACTTAGCCAACAGTAAGAGCATACATGTTGAGATTCTTTCAAAAGATAAGTGCTATTTACTTACTATGGGCTGTATAATGTGCAGGGCTCTGGGGAAAAGAGGCTGAGTAAAAATCTGTTCTCTAGTCTCAGATATTAAGGAAACTAGAAGACACATAAGCAAGGTGAGGCACTAGTGCCAGCCTGAATGATAGAATTGAACTCTGGGCTGGAAAGTTCCTGGAAGGCTTCCTGGAGGAGGAAGGGCTGAAGGGACCTTGAAAGATCTATTTTATTAGCACTGATAATAGAAGTACAACTATATTATCAACTATCTTTCATTGTGTATTTCACCAGAGCTTACAATAAGCATTTTAAATCTCCAATTTCAAATTCTCTCCAAATTATAAGGTAGAATTTTTATCTTCATTTTGCAGGTGACGAGGCTTAGCTGAAGAGTCAAGTTGTGGAGTGAAGATCTGAACTCAAATCTATTTGAATCCAAAAGTAGTTGAACTATCATCTGGCATGGCTTCTTACACTGGAGGACAAGGATGGGAGTTTTGGGTTCAAGACAAACCCTGACCTGGTTACTTAGCTGAAATACTGACTATTGGTGACAACGCCAATTCCCTAGCCTCAAATGCTCTTTCCCTCATCTGAATTATTTGAATACTTAATCGGATATAATTTGCATCACATGTCATTAAAAAGACATTTTGCATGAACTGTATTATGCCTACATAAGTTATTAGGAAATTTGTTAATTCTACTTTGTATTCACATTAGACTAATTACATGAATCTACATCAATTTTGTCTGCATACACTTCATGTACTTTAGACAGTATAAGGACTGTAGCTCCATGACGGCAGGGACTATGTATGTGACATTCATCTCTGCATACCCAACACCCAACATGGAGTCTAGAACACAGGGGATCCCCATTTTATAGTGCTTTTGGTTCTGTGGCCTTGTGAAAATTTGGAAATAGTTGTGTCCCAGCTAGTTTATCATTTCAAGTGGTTAATATTAAGTACAAAGCCCCTCAAGTGTTAAGCTTTCCTTTAATAAGGTGTTTGGATGAAGAACTGGTAGTGTTTGTGCCTCTCTCCCTCCTATTTCTTGATCAGAAGTTTCATGACCAACCAAATTAAATCCCCAAATCTTAATCCATAAAATGTTTCCATCTTGACTAAATAATGAGATTCATATTTGTGGTTTAGTATAACTAAGAAAAGCTCATATGACATATGACTAGGTCCATTGATACAGTCAGACCACAAACTACTCTGGTATGGTCTGGTTTCAATTTTTGAAATGAAACTTCTGAACTTCTGCAGAGCACACACTTTTTTTTCTTCTATTTCTTGCCTAGACAGAAAAGAAAATAAAACGTGGGTCTGGCTAAATGGCAACAATATAGATTCCTATAAAATGCTGGAAAATTATTTCAAAAATAGATTTGAATTCACTTCCCCACAGAATAATGATCTGTTTGTTCTTCCTGAATTTTAAGCAATGTAGTTGGGTCTTTCACAAGTCTTAAATGTTTGAGCCAAGGTTAAGGGATTAGAGATTCAGGAAGGATAGGTTCTAGACCCAGCTTGGCATAGGAGAAGGGCAATAGGAATGTATTATACCAACAAATATTTGGTGTAGTGTGCCTCAGAGTTTGGAGAATTGCTTCCAACCTGATTGTGCTGATATTCAAAAGAATAGATTTCTGCTTGACTAAGAACTGCTAAAAGATGGAGCCAGATAAAAATACTTGCAATTACCAAAGCTTATAGGCGTCAAGATCAACCATTGATATGCTTTGATAGAAGCTGACTCCTGAAATAAAAGAAGGTCTCTAAAAATGAGTGGCAGGAAACCAGACCCTTAGAGAAAACTGAACCTGCTCCAGTAATTAATTAGCATGGTTCCAGGAAGGCATGGAGACCTTGTCTACGTTCTCTTCTCAAAATGCGATCATCTGAAAGGCCACAATAATCAGTTACACTGACTGAACACATCTGTACTTTACCTATCCTTTGTGGATTAGCTTATTTATTCTTCTCTAAAATCCTGGAGATAGCTCCTTTAGTTTTCTCTGTTAACAAATGAAGAAACTGAGGCCAAAGAGCTAGAAAAGAGGAGAGGAATTTAATTCTGGTGGACTGACTCACAAATCACAGATGGCATGCTTAGCCACCATCTTTCCTCCAACAATTTAATGATGCTGAAGAGTGGTTTGCATGACTAAATTCAAAGGATGAACTTCAAAAGAACCAAGTGTTTGGGGCCTCCAATAACTACTGACAGTGGAAAAATCTTTATGAAACTGTATGGAGGCCAGAAAACTAGAGAGCTAGCTAACCCCTAACTTGAGTTCAACTTTTTTTTTTTAGTTCAAATTAACTATGTAACAGCAACCAGTAGTTCCTGAAGTGTGTTCTATGGCATGTGGAGAGGTCTTAATAGAGAGAGAAAAAAGGATTTCTCAATTAAACATGTTTGGAAAATGCTATTTTTAAACCACCTGTTATTTTAAGCCAAACAAATTACACAGCTTTCTTTGCTTCAGGATTTTCCAGGGTCTTTTAAGTGTTCATGGGAATCTTCAAGAAGAAGATAGTTGATACAATGTTTCCCAAACTTACATGACTATTGTATATTTGAAGAATGCTATAGGATTAAGTTTGGTGGTACACAGAGGGGCAACTACTGGGATTCAACAAATCCTAGATGGATTCTCCTCTCAGTTCTCATTTATTACACACAAGTGACATCCTTGACCAGGACCTGTCTGTGATAAAGTGAAGCCCCAGATGGAAGAGGTCAAGCAACTTTAATCAAAAGTGAGACAAATAAGTTAGTATTAGATGTTCTTTTAAAACGATGCCAACATTAGGCATGAAGGGAGTGCTGTATTTTCCTGAGATAAGAACTGCAGTCAGTTATTACCCTGAATTAAGAGCCCACTTTCTCTCTCTCTCTCTCTCTCTCTCTCTCTCTCTCTCTCTCTCTCTCTCTCTCGATGTGCATTCATGTTTGTTCACGTGCATTGTATGTGCACGTGGAAGCCAGAGATTTGATGTTGAGCATCTTCCTTGATCTCTCTTCATCTTATTTCCTCAGGAAGGGACTCTAATTAAAAACACTGATTTGGCCAGAGTAGCTAGTAGCCAGCTTGCCTCAGGGATCTCTTGGCTTCAGCTCCTGAGCACTAGGATTACAAGCAAGCTACCCCATCTGTCTGTCATTTATGTGGGTTCTGAGGATCTGAACTTTGGTCCTCACCCATGCTTGGCAAGCCCTTCATCTCCTGAGCCATCTCTCCAGCACCAAGAGTATTATAATCCCAAAATCTAGGCTTTTACTGCCATACCAAGCAATCTTTTGTAGCAAGACTCTTTGTTTAAGAAATTAACATTCATATAGTATATATCAGAAGAAAACTATTTGTTAATGTAAGTAGAGTTGTCGGAGTCCCCAAATGGGAGAATGTGGGGGGATGAAGTTGGGGCACTGGGATGCACATGGTGGTTTTATTTACAGTTTTGAACTTGAGGAGAGGACACAAAGCCAAAGGAACTAAAATATCGAAATCTTGGGCAAATCTTTAAAGCCTGTGGAGAACAGCCTGCTCTCCTTCAGGCTGGCTCTGAGAGAAAGTTAATAACTAAGAGGAAGTGACAAGAAGCAGATAGGGGAACTTAAAAATCTTTCTGGAATCTGAAAAATTTGGCCTCACATTATGTACTATCTATAAAAGGTATGACCTCCAAGAAATCAGACAAGGCATAAGAGTATTTCAGAAGGTTTAAAAATGATAAATTTTACCTTCTAGTTTTTGGGACAAAACACTCAATCAGAATCATCATATGGAAGGAAAAGATTTTTTTCTGGCTTTTTTTGTTTGTTTGTTTGAGGGGAAGTTTTATCATGGCAGGGAAGCGCAGAGGAGCAGACAACCAGCTCACATTTTCATATCAACAGCAGGGAAGAGTAGCAAGAATGAGCTTGCTGTCAACAGCCAGTGGGGCTGGACTAATAAATGTCAAGCCCCCACCCTCCCTGCTTCCCTAGTGAGGCTTCCTCCAGTAAGGCTCCACTTCCCAAAAACACCGCCCACTGGCAATCAAGTATGAACACATGATGCTATGAGGAACATTGGCATTCAAACCACCACATTCTGCCCTTGACCCCTGCACACTCATGACAACTTCATGATGCAAAATGCAGTCAGCTCAACTTTAAACATTCCTAAGATGGATTTTTTTTCTCATGCCTTAAATCTCAGCCTTTAATCTTGGGAGACTGAAGTAGGAGAATTGCCATTAGTTCAAGGCCAAGCTGAGCTACTAAGTGAGTTCCAAGTCAGTCAGTGCTGGAGGTGAGACTCTGACTCAAAAAAAAGTAAAATTAACAATAATCATAAAAATAAACTGTCCCATGGGTTTTATCACTGTGCAATAGTCCAAAGTCTCATTTGAGGCTCTAGACAGTCTCCTTACTGTGAACTCTATAAAACCAAATCACAATTTATATACTTCCAACACAAAATGGCACCGAATAAGCATTCTTATTCCATAAAGTATGAATGGAGGCATCGCAAAGACAAAAGACAAACTGGAACCAATCCAAGATCAAAAGTCAGCGTGTCAAACATCAAATCCTACAGCTCCATGTCCAGCACCTAGGACTTGGGATGAAATACTGTGGGTACCTAAAGGCTTGAAAAGTTCTGCCATGAAAAATCTATGATATTGATATTATTATGCTTATTTTAAGTTAACCCGAAACTCAGGAAGGTTCAGAGACTGGTTTAAGAGACAGAAACAACTTGTGAATCCTGACCTTTGGCTCACACATGTGAGATTTCAACTCTCCTGTGGTACTCAGGGAGGACTCCCCAAACAACTCTTTTTTTAAGTTCTTAAAAAGTAAAAACTTAAAATTTACATAGCTCAGTAAGGAGAGAGATCTGAGTCCAAAAGAATTTCCCCATCTTCCACTTGCTGGACCCCCAGCTGCTTACACATGGCTGTCCATGTGTAAGTTCTGAAGTATTTGACCTTTGTCTTTCTCCCAGAGCTCTTGCTATGTCTCAATCTTTATACAGTTCCCCTTTGGAGAATACTGAATCCAAGGTGTCCTGTTTGCAAATGCTTATTAGCTTCTGGGCACATGTTGGCAAGTTCCCTTTGGCCTGGAAGGCTTTCCAGAATCTGCTGAGGTCTGGCTGTGCTCACTGGTTATCTTAGCCAGAAAGAGTTACTAATTGGGATGACACCCTATATGTCTCCACCTTTCTAGATAGGTTCCTGCCCTGGGCATGCCTGTTTTGGCTCAAGTGAGTTGTTTGGCTTTTTACTATAAACTTAGGTGAGTGAAGGAAAATTTAAAATCTATGCAACCTGATAAACCAGTGCAGAGTTTCCCGGACTGTGGGCTAAGACATATCTGGAAGAGTGGATCTGTGGTCACATCAGTTTATGGATATGGTGTCACCAGAGCTGGGCAGGCTAAGTGCTACAGGATTTCCCAAATCATATACTCTGCTGCTCCAAGCCTTCGATTAGCTTCTAGCCACACTTGGAATGATGTCCAAACTTCCAACCACCGCCTACATAATTTGATCCCCTATTTCATTCAGATTGCTGCTTTGAAGCACCTATACTTCAACCTATCTGAAAGAGCACCTGTCAGTCACTGGCCATTGTCTGTTGTGTTATTTTGCTTTATATTGTTTCTTAGTATTACTAAAAGAATCTGTGATATTAGTTTATTTGGCTCCTTTTCATTGACTATCTTTCTTCATGCTATAATATAAATGTTTGTGTACCCTCAAAATTCATATGTTAGTAGAGCCTTTGAGAAGTCATTAGATCATGAGCACAGAACTCTCTGAAAAGGAATTAATGTCCCTGGAAAGAGCCCAGAGAAGTCCATAATCTCTTCTGCCATGTAAGGACCTATCTGGAAATTTCCATCTATGAATCAGGCAGGACGTGGGCCCTCCGTATACACCAAATCTACTGTTCCTTTATTCTTAAGACTCCAGGTCCCCAGAAGTGTAAGGAATGGATTTCTGTTGTTTCTAGGCACCAAACTTTATGGCATTTTTCTACAGAATCCCACATAGAATAGAAGAACTTCCCCAGCATGAATGAAAGGATATCACCTGTATTGTTCTCTACTCTAAGGTCACCTGTACATATAAATTGAATGGTCACATGAGATGTGAATTTCCAAGGACCAAATAGCATTAAGTGTTCTCCAAGCTCAATGACCATTGAACACTCTTCAATGCATCTAATAAGAATGCTTTTTCATAGGAAACAATTTGGCGAAATGATTCTCTAGTGGAGTCTTATCCCCAAAATAATCTGTTAGTTCAATAACAGGTATCAATGACCATAAACACCTGTACTGTCGGTTTCTATGCTAAGCAGTATGCATACATTATGTCATTTGATCGTAATAACCTTCTAACATAGGTGCTATTATGGTGCCTTTTATACAGATGAAGGAAATAGAAGAATAGAGAAGTTAATTGATTTGATCAAGAATGCTTAAGCAAAAATATTTTGAACCCAGAGATTTCAGATGCCAAAGTCACAGTCTTAACCATTATTCATTCCTTCCCCTAAGCTAGAAATCTCTCCACATACAAAGAAAAAAGAGCTCTTTGTCTCTGTCTCTTCCGTGAGCCCATTTCCTCCTACTAGTGGTTGACCTTCAGATTTTCAGCCTCAAATCCTCAGCCTGATCTCCTCTGTCCTTGGTACTGGTTTTTCCAAGCCATTATCCTGGGGGCCACCTTTGGATGACAGCAAGGGCATTCCTTGAAGTGTGTTTCTAAGATGGTTTCCTGTCCCGGGCTGGAATGACTTTGTATGCTGCTGTACATTACGCCACCACTCTACATAGTTGTTAACTCAAAAGGGCAAAACATGAAAACAATTACAAAGGTTAGATTTTATAAATAGACTCTGATGCCAAAGAGGATGTTCAAGACTTGGAAATAAGGACTATTGTTAGGAGTTGAAGATTAGTTTTAAGTATGTTGAGATTCAGGTAAACCTGACAACTGAAAGTCTCCTTGTATGGACTACAATGTTGAGAGGGGTTGGACTTTGAGTAGATAGCAGTTTTGGATGATAAGGTAGAGTGGGAGGAAATTATGCACGGCATAAGGAGGCAGGACAAGAGCATCAATTGTACCTTGAGGAGGTACAACCAGGACTGAAATTTGAAGAAAGAATTGAGTAGGTGAAAGACACAGGAGAGGACAGTCTATGGAAGAGGAATGCCATTTTTAAGGACACAAAAGGCATAAAACAGTTGCCATGGAAATCATAATTATAGCTGAAGCACAGGGTCTGTTTGGAAACAACTTTAAATGCTGGAGAGAGTGTGTAAGTTTTCTCCATGGGTAGAATGGAATTACTTGGAAATCTTTGGCCCGAGGCACACTGATGTCTACAACCCAACATTGTGAGATATATACAAGAGGGAGGCTGGTGTGATGAGGAGCAAGCAGGAAGCTGTTGCAATGGCCCATTTGAAAGATGATGTGGCAGGTCAGTGAACTGCTTTAGGTGTCATGGGAGTTATGTTAGTTACTTTTCCATTGCACTAATCAAAGCACATGACAGACAATTTATTTAGGCTCATGGTTTCAGAAGGGTTCAGTCCATCATGCCAGGGAAAGTGTGGTCTCTGGTGCATTTGGAGAGGCTTCTCATATAATAGCAGGCCAAGAAACAAAAAGGCAGAGAGATAGGAAGTAGGGCAGGGCATAATCTTTAAATCCTTTCCCATTGTGACCTACTTCTGCAAGCTAGGACTTGCCTCCTATGAGCCCCATAGCCTCCCAAAACAGTGCCACTATCTAGGAGCCAAATGTTCAAAATGTGAATCTCGGGGTATATTTTAGATTAAAACCATAATAGCAGCATCAGAGCCTACAAAACATTTTATATGGTGAGTGGTAAAGGAAAACAATAAATTTCAAATTTTAGTCTTTTTCTGTCTGCTGGTAGGATTGGGTTGGCAAGAAGGACAATAGAGGAATTTCAATTTTTGTCACTTTGAATGCTTTGCCTTTTAGTGAAATATATTTGGCATAATAACCTTGGAAGTACCTTGCCTGGGGTGATATTCAAAAGAAACCAAGGCTATTCAAAGAACTTTGATATCTACCTTAAAGAAAGATGGGAAATATAAGACATAATTCATCTTAGTGATGCCTTAATTATCAAAAGAAGTACACACGGGTAGAGTGATATTGTCATCAATAAGAGGCCGCCAGGAAATGGTAACATGGGATTCTTGGGGGCTGTGGCAGGAGGACTCAAAGATGACCTCCTTGACATTGCCTTCTGGTATTCCTGGCTTTTGTACTTACCTTGTGGTGTGGCATAACCACTTGCTTTGAGCCAACAGCACATGAATAAAATGATAGATGGTCAACACCATGATTAGTTATACAGGACTGTGATATAGTTTTCTTTCTTACTGGCTTGAAGGAGATCAATGACCTTGTTAAAAATGTCCCATGTGGCAAGAGACTAACGTTAGCTTCAGATCACAGTAAGGAACTGGGATCTTTATTGCAGGAGTCTCTGAGGAACTGAATCCAGACAACAACAGCAGCTTGGAAGCTGACCATTCCTCTGTCCAACCTTCCGATGGGACCTAAGCCTGGACAGCTGAAAGGAGAAAATTCAGTTTGTTGATGCTCCAATTCTAGTAGAAGCTCTGAGGTGATAAATGTGCGCTGTTTTATAGGCTACTAAATTTTGTGGTAATTTGTAGTACACTAATAAATAATTAATAGTATTATTAGTTATAATTGGTAGTTCATGTGCACTAAGACTGTTTAAGGAAGAAGACTGCTCATTTTTCCTTCATAGGAGAAGATATTAATTCTGCAGCTTTTTATATTGTCCCTGGCATCCAATAGCAAGAGCCAGAAGACCTGGGATTCCTCCCTGACCTGTTGCCCACTGGCTTGAGATCTTAGAAAATTCTGTCCTTTTTCCAGGTCTCAGTTTCACCATTTTAAAAATGAGGATGTTAAACTAGGCCAGTGATTTGTACAAACATTTTTCTTCTTTTTGTTTGCCACAGAATCTTTCATCTGGTGTAGTCTTATGTGGAAGCTCCATGTGCAGAACACATAGAAGTAGGTCTTCAGTTAAAGTAAGATTGAGTGGAGCCCCAGCTCTGCCTCCCCAGCTTTCTGCGGGAGTCTCTAAATCACCTCTGTGACTTTTCAGATCCCGTCTATAAGCTCTTGGCTCAGAGGCTGCCCATCAATCAGCCTCTTCAGTTCTGATGTTTTCTAACCTCCAGGAGCGTTAAACACACAAACAAGCAACCTATCTGCAAGAGCACTCTTCTGTGACATCTCTGAATACTTCTAATGACCATCCAAGGCAGGGGCAAGAGTTGTCATGGTGACTGTGGTCTCTGTTGGGGTTGTTCTGTATTTTTTTTTGAGTTAGCATTTTAATCTTAAACATATGTAGCCTTTTATCATTAATCTCACTATTTCATAATACATGTCTAGACATACAGAAATTCATAGATGTGTAGGTGGTGACATGTAAAATTTTTATACATGGTTTTTAATATTTAAATAAAAATATATATATTGCATTTAATTTACCATTTTAGTAAACTAAGAAATTCTTTTACCATGACAATTTCCTATGGACACATTCCCTCCTCAGTGGGTTTATTGGTTTGCACCGTGGGTTCTATGCCCCTGAGCAAGTGGTCTCCCTCTGCTTCATCAAGGCTCCAATGTTCTCCTCTCCAACAGCCTTTCTCTTCCCTAGGTGGAAAACCAAGGCTCCATTCTTTGCTCATTCCATCTCTCTTTTTAAAAATATTATTATTTTGTATTGTGATGACTATAGTTCACTCAGTGTTCCCAAGAGTCTCTTGCTGTCATGGGTCCCGTGAAGTTCTGGGATTTCTCCCTCTGGTTGTGGTGTGTTGCTTCTGCAGGGGAGGTTATGTGCAACCATATCACACTGGCTGGCTGTCAAAACCCCCCAATACAGTTCTAGTAGGGAGGGCTTCTCTATACTGGATATTAAGTGTTAGAGTTTTGAACAAAACTATTAGTTTTTCAATCAGTATTCAATCTTTGTCACGTTTAAAAAAAACTTTTAGAAATATTTTTATTTATTTGCAAGCAGAGAGAAATGGAGAGGAGACAGAGAATAGGCATGCCAGGGCCTCTGGCCACTGCAGATGAACTTCAGATGTATGTGCCACTTTGTTCATCTGGCTTTACATAGGTACTGGGGAACCAAACTTTAGTTCTTAGGCTTTGTATGCAAGTATCTTAACTGCTAAGCTGTATCTCCAGTCCACTTTTTTTTTAAAACAAGCTAGGTTTTGCCTCTATAGACCTGCTGGGTGATGAAATGTGACTCTTCCACTCCTCTGAAGCATTTCTGTGTCTGAAGTCTCACATTCGTATTCACACGTTGACTTAAGAATTGCCTTTTCCTATTTAACTATCTTTTTGTTTTGTCTTGTTTTTCCAAGGTAAGGTTTTGCTCTAGCCCAGGTGACCTGGAATGCACTCTGTAGTCTCTGAGTGTCCTCTGCAGAGCAATCCTCCTACCTCTGCCTCCTGAGTGTTGTGATTAAAGGAATGTGCCACCAAGCTGTAATAATTCCTTTTCAGCCATGAGACACAATGTGAAAAACTACTACTTGGTTGTTTGACCCCAAGCCACCATTTTCTACTTTGTACAGTGATATCTTTTCTAGTCTTCAGTTTACTTTCCTGAAAGGTGTTGCATAGAGAAGCCATTTCATAAACTTAGAAAGTCATAAGTATGCTA
>PVHP010023771.1:0-27074 GCA_004024765.1 Zapus hudsonius | reverse complement strand
GGTCTTTGATCCATTTGGAGTTGATCTGTGTGCATGGTGAAAGCAGTGGGTCTATTTTCATTTTTTTACACGTGTTTATCCAATTTGTCCAGCACCATTTGTTGAAGATGCTATCTTTGGCCCAGCATACATTGTTGGCACCCTTGTCGAAGACTAAGAAGCTGAAGTTACTTGCATTAAAGGCTGGGTCTTCAATTCTCTTCCACTGGTCAGACTGTTTTTCTGCCAATACCATGCTGTTTTAGTTACTATTGCTTTGTAGAATGTTTTAAAGTCCGGTATGGTGATACCTCCTGCATAATTTTTCCTGCTCAGAATAGTTTTAGCTATTCTAGGTCTCTTACCCTTAAAAATAAATTTGGAGATTATTTTTTCAATGTCTGTGAAGAAGGAGGTTGGTATTTTTATTGGCATTGCGTTGAATCTGTAAATAGCTTTTGGCAGGATTGCCATTTTTACTATATTGATTTTCCCTAACCATGAGCATGGAATGTCTTTCCATCTAGTCACATCCTCCTCTATTTCCCTTTTGAGTGTTTCAATATTTTCCTTATATAAGTCTTTCACTTCCTTGGTTAGCGATATTCCAAGGTATTTGATTTTCTTTGAGGTTATAGAGAATGGGACAGTTTCTCTGATGTCTTTTTCCAAATGTTTGTCTTCTGTATATAGAAAGGCTACTGATTTTTGTGTGTTAATTTTGTATCCTGCCACTCTGCTGAAGGCATTAATCACCTTCAGGAGATTACTAACACTCTTCTTTGGATCTGATATATATAAGATCATGTCATCTGCAAAGAGGGATAGTTTGACTTCTTCCTCTCCGATTTGTATCCCTTTTATGCTGTTCTCCTGTCTTATTGCTTGGGCTAGAACTTCAAGCACTATGTTAAATAGCAGTGGTGAGAGTGGACACCCCTGTCTTGTTCCTGAGTTGAGGGGGAACTCCTTGAGTCATTCCCCATTGAGGATGATTTGTGCTTTAGGAGATCTGTATATTGACTTTATCATTTTGAAGTATAGTCCATCTATGCCTATTCTTTCCAGGGTTTTGAACATGCAGTGGTGTTGAATTTTGTCAAAAGCCTTCTCAGCATCAATTGAGATGACCATGTGGTTTTTGCTGGTGAGTTTGTTAATATGGTGAATTATATAAATATAATAAAAAATATATTAAAAATAATTGACTTTCGTATGTTGAACCAACCCTGCATCCCTGGGATGAAGCCAACTTGGTCAGGGTGAATTATAGACTTGATATGGGTTTGTATTCGGTTTGCTAGGACTTTGTTTAGGATTTTTGCATCCAAGTTCATCAGGGATATGGGTCTGTAGTTTTCTTTTTTTGTTACATCTTTGCCTGGTTTTGGAATTAGGGTGATGGTAGCTTCATAAAAGGAGTTTGGGAGCCTACCCTCTTTTTCTATGTCCCTGACAAGCTTCAAAAAGAGAGGTTTCAGTTCTATGATGAAGGTTTGGTAGAATTCAGCTGGGAAATCATCTGGACCAGGACTTTTCTGTTTTGGGAGGTTCTTGATTACCGATTCAATCTCTGTGATTGTATTTTTTTAAGTCTGTCCTCATGAGTTTTTTATTTTCATTGGTATCTGTTGTAATGGTGCCTTTTTCATCTCTAATTTTATTAAATTTTGTCTTTTCTCTCTTTGTTTTGGTCTGATTTGCTAAGGGTTTATCAATCTTTTTATCCTTTCAATGAGCCAATTCTTCACTTCATTGATTCTTTGTACTGTTTTTGGTTTCTATTTCATTAATTTCTGCCCTAATCTTTATAGTTTCTTCTTATCTACTGATTTTTGGTTTGTCTTATTTTTCTTTGTCCAAGGCCTTAAGGTGAAGCATTAAGTTGTTTACTTGTTACCTTTCTAATTTCTTAATATAGGCACTTAAAGCTATAAATTTTCCTCTTAGGAAATGAAGGGCTGCCTTCATTGTTCCATAGGTTTTGGTGTGTTGTGTCTTCATTATCATTTGAGTCAATGAATTTTTTAATTTCCTTCTTGATTTCTTCAATGACCCATTAATCATTCAGTAGTGTACTATTTAATTTTCATGATTTTGTGTATGTGTTGTAGTTTTTCTTGCTGTTGATTTGAAGTTTAATCCCATTGTGATCAGATAGAGCACAAGAAATGAGTTCAATTTCCTGTATTTATTAAGATTTGCTTTGTGTCCTAACATATGGTTTATTTTAGAGAATGTTCCATGTTCTGCTGAAATGATTTATATTGTCCAGTATTTGGATGAAATGTTCTGTAGATGTCTGCTAGGTACATTTGTTCTATAATGTTATTTAGTCCATATGCTTCTCTGTTTATTTTTTGCTGGGATGACCTGTCAGTTGGTGAGAGTGGGGTGTTGAAATCTCCCACTACAATTGTGCTTGGTATTATCTGTGACCTCAATTCTCGTAGTGTTTGTTTAATGAAGTTGGGAGCACTCATGTTTGCTGCATATATGTCTAGAATTGCAATGTCCTCCTATTGATTATTTCCTTTAATCAATATACAAGGACCTTCTTTATTTTTCTTCACTAATGTTGGTTTGAAGTCTATCTTGTCTAATATCAGGATAGCAACACCTGATTGTTTTCTAGGCCCATTTGCTTGAAATACCATTTACCATCCTTTCACCCTAAGATGGTGTCTATTTTTTATAGAGAGGTGCATTTCTTGGAGGCAACACATGGAAGGATCCTGCCTTTTAATCCAGTCTGCAAGTCCGTGTCTTTTGGTCAGGGCTTTGAGGCCACTAATGTTAAGAGTTGTTATTGAAATGTGTATTTATTCTTGCCATTTCTTGCTTTTGTAGTTTTTTCCCTGTTTTTCCTTTACTCTCTTGTATTGCCTATTATCTGAATATGGTTTATTTTTCCTGTTTTCTCATGTGGGTGCTTTTCTTACTCTTCAATCTGAAGGATCCCTTCATGTATTTTATGTAGAGCTGGCATTATAGACATATATTCCTTTTGATTGTTTTTGTTGTGGAAAGTTTTTATTTCTCCTTAAATTGTGATGGATAGCTTTGCCAGGTATAGTAATCTTGGTTGACAATTGTTATCTTTTAGAACTTAGATGCATCACTCCAGGCCCTTCTGGCTTTTAAGGTTTGTGTTGAGTAATATGCTGTTATCCTGATGGGTTTGCCTTTATAGATTACTTGATGCTTTTCTCTTACTGCTTTCAATATATTTTTATTGTTCTGTATGTTCAGCAGTTTAATTATAGTGTGGCAAAGAGAGGTTGTTTCCTGGTCTTGTCTGTTTGATTCTTCCTGTATCTGCATTGGCATCTCTTTTCCTACTTGGGGTAAATTCTTTTCTATGATTTTGTTGAAAATGCCTAGTATGGCCTTCGAGTGAAATTCTTCTCCTTCCTGAAGTTTTATGTTTGATTTCTTCATAGTGTTACAAATGTCTTGAATTTCCCATTCATACCTTCTTATTAGTGTGTCTTTCTCTTTGTTGAACTGTTCTAGATCTGCCACCTTGTCCTTCAGTTTAGATGTTCTGTCCTTTCCTTGATCCATTCTATTGGTGAGACTTTCTACAGAGTTTTGTATTTGGCTTACTGTGTTTCTCATTTCTAGTACTTCTGATTGGTATTTCTTCAACATTTCTATTTCCTTATATTTTGTATTGACTTTCTTATTTTTGTTAAGTTGGTTTCCTGTGTTCTTCAGTTTTCTTTTTTGACTCCTTTGCTTTCTTCTTTGATTTTTTGAACATGGTAATAATCATTGTTTTGAATTTTTGTCAGGCATTTCCTCTAAGTCAGTATCACTGGAGGTAATTTTTGATGAATTTATAATTTTTGGTGGAATTATATTGTCTTGATTTTTTGTTTCATGTGTTATAGAGATTCTTGCATCTTGAGTTAATTCATTTTTTCTAATTATCTACTGCATTCTTAGATGCGTAGCTCAGAAGTTCTATATCTTCAGGGAGGGAACCTAAGATGCCAGGTGTGGCTCTTATATTACTTCCAGAGTGACAACAGAAGAGACTCAATGTGTTGTAGTTGCCTGCTATGCAAATATTCTAACAGGCTGGGTAGAGAAAAATGTCCAACTAATGTCCAACTGGGCAATATACACATATAAACAAGACCAGCACAGTGTATGTATGAAAGAGGGGGGATTAAACAGATAATCTAACAAAGCTAAAGTTCCTAATGGTGTGTGTTAACTCACACCCTTAATCCTGTTGACTGGGAGGCTGAAATTCCTGGTCTATAATGGATTCCAAACCAGCATGGACCAAATGAAACCCTGCCCCTAAGAAAGACAGAAGAAAAAGACAAAATTCACTATAAGTCAAGAGATATCAAAAGTGACAAAAGTCACTTTCAAAACCAAGCATATTTAAGAATGGCAAAGCTGACCAAAAGTACATCCATCAACTCTAACACAACCTGCCCTGACATGAAAGGTGCAGTTAGCACTTCCAGGGCAGGTCTATAACTCTGGCTTTGGGGCAGGTATTATCTCAGTGTAGGATGGCCCTGTTACCTTTGGGATGGCTTCTGTTTTACCTATGCTGAGTGTGAAGCTGGTTCTCTCTTTGTAGTGCTGTGGACTTGGATAGGCTGGTTGGGTCAGAGAATCTGCTATTCAGATCAGCTGTGCTGAATGCTGTGTAGCTGAAGGGTGGCTCTGATCCCTTGGTGTCCTCAGATTTCCAGTGGCTCCTGGTGCTGGTAGTTGGGGGAGGGGAGGGTGCCTGAAGATGTTATGAAGCTGCTGTGGTCCCTGTTATCTTCTCCTTCAGGGGCCGCTTGGCTGTTCCCTGTTGTCTTCTTTTTCATGTATTTTGACTTTCAGAGGCCAGTGTGTGTGAAAAATCCTCTCACCACAGCTCTACTTGTGGAGAATCCCTTCACTGTAGTTCTGCTTAAGCTGGCTCAGCTCCCCTGCTATTTTTAAGTAATCACTCCCTTTTCTGTTTTCTCTCTTCCTTGCCATTGCCCCCAGCTCTTTCCTTTCCTTCTCCAACTGTTTCTTGAGATGTTTCCTTACCCAGGTTCCATGTCTTCTGGGATTTTCAGTTCAGCAATCACATTTTAAGTGTCTCTGATTCTGATATCCTTGATTACAACCTGTTTCTGCATAGTGTATGTGTAACAAAAGAAGGATTTCTGGGGCTGGTAAGATGGCTCAGTGGCTAATAGTGCTTGCTTTCAAGGCCTGCCAGTCCCAGGGATCAATTCCTTAATTACCCATGTAAAGCCAGGTAGACATTTTTTTGCAGCTGTTGGAAGCAGTAAGAGTCTGGCATGCTGCCCTACCCCCAAGTGCAAATAAATTCATTTAAAAATATTTCTGAAGACAATACCACTTTAATGTTCTTTTTCCCCATTTTTACTTTTTCCTATCAAGTAGGTCCTAATTTGTTTTTTGTTTCTCTGGGTTACCTGGCTGCTTGTACATGTGAAAAAACAAATTTGAGGATCTGCCAAGGCTTTCTCTTGACTGGGGAAATGAACTTTTGTATCCATAGATGTGGTTTGTTGGCCATACTTTGTTGAAGATGGACAGGTGAAGAACTGGGCTATAAGTTGGAAATTCTCCCCCACACCTGGTGAGTCCCAATCCAAACTGGAATATAGAATATAGAATTTAGATTCTCTTTTGGGCCCAGACATATGTTCAAAGCTGTGGCCTTACTTGTGGAGCCCTCTCTTGTTTGCCCACTGGAGCCTGCTTGGCGAGGGAAGTCAGAGGCAGGGTGCAGAGGGCACGATTGCCATTAGCATATCTTAAGCAACTAGAATTATGGGCCTACCCTGTTCTGGGCCTACACCTGGTCACATGTCCCTCTGGACTCCTTCAGCAAGATGGTAAGGTGCCCTTTACAGCCCCTGGCTCTGCCAAATGTCATATCCACTTTCACCTTAGAGGCCAAGGGTCACCTGCCACAGTCATGTTCCCACTGCCTGCTCCAGGTTTGCTATCATCACACTCCTCTTTGCAATGAGGAGGGAAGCCACATATGTACTCTAAGTTCCCCAGAGCTGCTCCAACCTTCTCAGCTGGCACTGGACAGCACCAGAGAATCCTCAAACATCTGGGGGCATTGTACCACTGCATAAGGTCCGGACATAGTATCCCCAATGCCCTTTAATGTGGAAGCAAAGCTAGACTGGTGGCTTCTAAGAGCAGAGTTCTTTGAGCGTCTAGGGTTTCTCTCATTCTTGGTCATGCCCTTTATACAGGCCTCTGCTCAGAACATCAGTAGTTCTAGCATTAGACTATATCCTACTTGTTTCTCTGTATGTCATGTAATTTGACCTTCATCCATCTTCCTGATTGTTCCCAGCTTGCTTCTTGCTCCTGCTCCTTCCACCTCTCCTTCCCTCTTTTTTAAAATTTATTTGATTTTGGGTTTTTTTTTTTTTTTGCTCTGGCAGTCATCTGAGAAGAGCTATACACCAAGGCCTTGCCTGAGCTGGCTCGAGAAGAATGACAGTGAGAGGATTCTCCACTCACCCCAGGGGAAAAACCCAAATAAGGCAGCACCTGAAGGAAAAGACACCAGGGGCCAGCCAAAGGAAAGGTAGGACTTCATACAGTGCAACCTTCGAGACACAAAATGGCCTTGGTATTTATTACTTCTCAATGCCCGACACTACCTTCATAAGGCCTTCAAAATGGGATGAAAAGATAATGGTATAAAAACAAAATAGAGACTAATTGAGTGGGTGTGAAGGTGGGGATGGAATTATCATGGTTTATTGTCTACAATTATGCAAGCTGTCAATAAAAATTAAAAAGAAACTAAAATGGGCTTAACTCTAAAACCATGGGCTCTGGCTGGTTAATCCAAGGCTCACTATAGTGAGCTGTTGGCCATGGAGATCCATGAGGTCCCCAAACAATGCATGCCTTTGCCATAACATTTGATTACCTGCCAAAGCTAAAAGTTTTCACTCTTTGTGAAAATACCACAGGCTCTGGTCATAAGACATTGAGATACCACACTAGAACTGAGAGGAAAATCAGTTCCCTCCTGGCTTTATAGTAATGGAAAACACTATGGGAGTTGCTCAGCAACAATGGTCACCAAGAACATGAATAAGCAGGGGCCTTTGCAAGCTACAAAATCAACTAGCCTGGCAAGAAATATACACTTGTGCAATAGTGGCACACAGCCTTTGCAGGTAACCAACTGTTCTCCAGTTGGACATGAGGCCCACTCAGAGGGAGAGAACTCATATCTTTTACTGGAAACCAAGTCAGAATCCCATGGCCAGGAAACTCATACACTCCAGAGAGAAGAGCCTCTGCTCTCTGAATAAGCAGATGGGCTTACCAAAAACTCTCTCAAAGAACTATGCATATCCCTCTTAATCCAAGATGCTCTCACTCTTGTTTGGAGAATATGTTTTATTTTACAGATGGCAGAGAAAACAGAGGAGATCTAAGATCCATCAATAAGATAAAAAAAGATAGCCAACTGCCTACCATATGGTGTGCCACCTCTACCATATCTGCCAGGGTCCATGAAAAATTGCAAAGGAAACAACACCCATATTGTTTCCACTGATAGCCTGGCAAGCAGCTATAGAGGAATGGCAATAGACACTGTGGTCAATCAAAACACATCAAATCAGAAACTCAGAAGCTACAGAGAATGCAATATTAATTCCAACTGCTAACAGACCTGCCAAGGCTCAGGGACCATTGCAGAAAAGGGGGCTGGAAGATTGAAAGAGCCATCCTGAGGCATAGTCCCCACCACAAAAGACTGATTGAGGTCTTAGTTACCCAACAGTGAACACCAACAACCCCACTGAGGATAGCCCTCAGGGAAAAATGGAACTGTGGGAGAGAGAATATAAGACTACAAACTTTGTAAAAAAAATTTAAAGATCTAAAAAAATCTAAAGTGGCCCCAAAACACCTCTGCACAAGAGGTGACACAGAGTGTCTCCTAATCATAAGCCTCAGTTTGTTCTGGGCAAGCAGCTTCAAGAGCTCATCACTCACTACCAAGTGGCAAGCAGTAGAGAAGAACAAGGAGAGACCATAAGAGAGGGTAGGGTGCTGTTTTCAAATTCAGCACAACTGTAAAAACTAACTTATTACAGATGCAAGCTAAATATAACCAGTTTCCTATCTGAGGTTACAGTGACTTCCAGCTCTACCCAAGCTGTTCCGCTATCATAACTCACAGAGTGCTGTCCTAGGAAGTTCTAGGCCTTGCAGAATCTTTAAAGGGAAGTGAACTGCAATATCTTGCAAACCATTCCCAGTTTCTCTGGCCTGTTAGAAGACCCCTCACTAGATATCTAATAATTTTTCTGTTAGAAAGTATGGGGTATCTCTCTATTTGGAGGCCAAGATAAATCTTACCCATATGAGACACCAGGTAGAAATAGCACTGATATTGTCTTCTGACTGTGTACTGAGTAGAGTTCTCTAAGTTTTCTGCTTCTTGGGCAGCTCAAGGCAGAAGGACATAATGGAAGATTCTGGAGTCTATCATAAACCCAAGAAGACAGGACTTCTCACAGATCTGAAACCAGTGCTGGAAAAGCTATCTGGAGCTACTTAGCCCTTCTGGGTTAGACACTCACCTCAGTCATCCATCTCCTATGAAGGCTATCCCCAGTTGCTGTGCAGGGTGAGTGGGGTAGCTCCTTCAGCCCCAGGTTTGTTGTGTCACATGTAAGACTGAGTTGTTGCATTAAAATGTCAATTACAGGGCTGGAGAGATGGCTCAGCTGTTAAAGGTTCTCGCTTGTAAAGCCTGAAGGCCCAGGCTCTATTCCCCAGTACCCACATAAAGCCAGATACACAAAGTGGTGTATGTGTCTGGAGGGTTTTTTTTTTTTTTTGCAGTGGCAAAAGGCCAGTCTTTCTCTCTACTTGTAAATAAATAATGAAAGTAGTTTTTAATGTCAAGTCCAATTTCCAGAGACATCATTCTAGATCATTCCAGATCTCACTGACCCAATCACCTAGATCACTCTCAGGGAAGGATGGTGTCCCACATGAAAACATGGCAGGTCTTGGGAACTAGAGGTTCTGTGGGCTGGACAGATGGCCTCAAAAGTGCATTTGGCATCCATTTATGACAAGCATGTGATGGAATGTGAGCAAAGAGGTCAGGCACAATTAAGGGACTAGAGTGTTTAGCCTGAGGAAGGGGACAAGGGAAGTGTCCATATCACCTCCTACACCACCAGGGTTACTCAGGAAGAAGGACACCTGGGTTCTTTTGGGACAGTAGCTGGTCAGAATTAGAATCAGACATTTGATTCATTTCTATTGTATTCTCTAAATCCAAGTTTCCCATAAATTGAATGTAGTTCTTCTGGAAGTCTCAGTTTATGTGTTTATTGCACCCTTCAATCCTGAGATTTAGGAAGTACCTTCCTTTGAAAGCATTTTTTGATCTTATTCAGCTCTAATACCTTTAAGATGTGACATACTGTGGTTATTGTAAACGACATTAAGACCCAAAGGTAAGTGATCTCCACTAGGGCTTTAGGTCAGAGAAAAGGGTAGGATTTAGACCTGGGACCCCAGTCAGGACTTCTGTGCTGGCTGTATTACTAAGAGTATTTCTTACTTGCCAATTAGGACTGTGCTGGTACACCTGGTCCTAGATACTCTGATATAAAGAGTTTCGAGCCCCATAAAGAAATAATTTATAAAAATGTCATCACTTCGGGTATAAAACTGATCTGGACTACCAAAGCAGTTATGTGTGTTCTTAGCTTCAATCATTCCTATGAATCCTTCCTTCATCTCTATTACTGCCACCATAAACACTTCCTCTCTTGGTCTTGATTGGCCAGCACCCCAACTGCCCATGAGAAAACTCACTTGTAATCTGGTGTTAGAAACTCAGTAATTTCACTGAGGACTGGACAGTGACGGGGGCTATCACACCACACAGTACTTCGCCACCCGCCAGTGACTCTGTGCTGTCACATCTTTCTCAGCTTAACCCATCCCTTCACTGTGAAGAACACACACGGAGCAGACCACTTTACCTCTGCCTGCCTGACTAGTCAGAGGGTCTCACCTACCACATGGGGAGCAAGCTGCTCTGAAGGCTCAGGTGAGCACCTCAGAAGAGGCTCTGTGAGGCTGACTTTATCACCATTTGACTGGCAGTGGCTGTCACTAGCAGTTTTGCCTCACCCGTTCCCCTCCCCTGGGGAAGACGGTTTGATTTCATAACGGCAAGGAGGGCTTGACTTGGGATATACTGGGGCTGAAGCTCAGCATTCTACATGGCACAACAAAGAATTGTTTGGCCCCAAGATGTCAATAATGCTGAGATTGAGAAACCTGGCATCAGACCATTTTTCTGGTTGCCTTGTTTGAAATTGTGCCAATTAGACAATAAGGCTTATGAGAGCAGGGGAGGGGGTGGAAGCAGTGAGCAGAAATTTACTCAGCTGGCTTTCCAACTGAAGTACATAGTGGCAATCATCTCTCTGTTTTGAGGAATAATTAGGGGGAGAGGAAAGGAGTAGAAGAGGGCTGTGTAGTCCAAAGCATTTTAGGAAAGGATAGGCTGAGGAACTGGTCTCTGGACTTGACCAGAAGGCTTCGCAAGTCACAAAGCTGGACAGGATATGGAGCCTTCAAGTCACACAAATAACTTTGCAGTGGCAATTTACCCAAAGGCATAAAGTGATTACAGACCATTTGTGTCTGAGACAAGGAACCGCACTTGTGATAGTTTCCACCCAAGACAAAGAGCCATCCAATGACAATTCCTATCCAAGACACAGAGCCATCCTGTGAGAGCTCACACCTGAGACACAGAGCATTCCTGTGGCGGTTCCCACCTGAGAGGTCACATTACCCCTATTTCTCTGTGATAATCTTCTATATAGCACTATCCCAGAGACATCCCCACCTGGGAACATTGCAACAACTTCCTCTCTTGGACATCTATCCTTCCAGAAGGCCAAAACATGTCATTATTAACCAGAGGAATACCCAGTATTCTCATGTTTCATTTCATTTTCCTTGTCACTTTGTATTTTGCTTGTGTTTTCTCCATTTCTTTTGAAGGAAAGTGTATGCTGTTAAAATATACATGAACTGCTTGTCTCTAAATGGAGAAAAGGTTTATTAATTTCACAATTGTATTCACATTAAAATGGCATCTGGGGACAATGGTACTAAGAACCCCAGTCCCTATGCCTTCCATGGAGTGCGAAAGTACTTTCTGGAAGGGCTCCCAAACACAGACCCTGGCACACACACACACACACACACACACACACACACACACACACACACACACACACACATCCTGTTTGGCTTGTGGCCCCAGATCACACACTGCAAGGGCCATTGATACACCCAGTAAAGCAGCCACACAGGGTCTGAGCAGCTTTGGGCTTTATTCAGCCCAGATGCCAATGCAGTATCTCCCTGCCAGCAGCTCTGCCTTTGAGCTTCTGAAGGTGGCAGTGGAGTGTGGGAGTGTGGATGGAGATACAAAAATGACAACAGGACCTGTAACAGTTCCCTTATTTCTACTCTAGGGGCTGGCTGCTCTGCTAAGACACCCCTGCTCAGCCCACACCCCCATAAGGAGGTACCCCATTCCTTCAGATGACAGACTACCAGTAACTGCAGACAAAAAAAATATCTGCTTTAAAATAGCACAAACACTGTTCAGCTCAGAAAGTGTTGTACATTCTATAGCCAGTAAAAAAGAAAGAAATAAAGAAAGAAAGAAATAGGGTGGAGACCTTGGGCAAGCCAAGGAGCCTACACAAATAGTGTGGAACCAAAACAAATCTGAAGCCCTGGCTTCCCCTATGCCATGGGCTGTGAACTCAGCATAGTGACCTCAAGAAGGGGTGTGTCCAGTTTGCCAGCTAAAACAGACTTTGTTCAAGTTCACTGTCACCTGGGCCTGCCTTGGAAGATGGAGGAAAGCATAGGGGGCAGAGCCTGAGCCTTCCTACAAGGCCTGCTTCCTTGGTCATCAGTGAGTAACCGAGAAATCAAGACTCTGAGTCAGTTGTGGTGCTTTCTCTTCATGTCCCCCACCTTGTAAATGCCTGGAGATGGCCAGCACTGGGTGAGCCAGTGATGAAACACAGAGGCATCTCCTGGCTGGCCACATGACTAGAAATCAGCAACCAGGATAGAATGCTGAAAGGACTTTGGTTTATGAAAAAGTGTCTTGTGAAGAATGTGGGGGCTGGTGATGTGTCACTTGAATTCTCTTGAGCTCAAGAGCAGAGAAATGGTGCCTGGGAGGAGGGTTGACCAAATGGTGTGATTGAGAACGAACATACACATCAAATAAGGTATTTAAAAATTAGTCACACAAATATTTTAAATTTTAAAATCACTTCCTTCCACCTATACAAAGTGGAGCATGTATCTGGAATTTGCAGTAGCAGGAGGCCCTGGTGAGCCCATTTATTCTTTCTCTTTCTCTCCCCTTATCTCCCAGAAATAAATAAATAAATATTTTAATAAAAGAAATCAGATTGCTATGCAGAGCATGGTTCCTCATCCACCAATTCTGTACTCAGGTTCTGAATACAAAGTCCAGAATCTAATTTTTAAAAAGCAACATTGATATTTTGTTGTTAACTGATTCCTCTAATTTTGTTGTCTTCAAAATTGCGAAGGATTTCTGAAGAAAGAACCTAGTGTCAGGCTTAGAGCTCCCTGCCCACTCCCAACCTGCTAAAACTGAGGTCTTCCTTCAAAGGACCTACTCTCTCCTCTCTCTCCACAGGGACTCCAGCCAACCTGTCTCACCCAGTATTGACCCACACATTCCCACAAGTCCTCCTCCCACTGGCCAGTCCACTACTCCCCAAGGGCACAGACACAAAAGCCCTGAGACCATTTCCCTTGCTCCCCTTCTCCTTTTTCTGCTGACACAGGTGTGTATTTTTTCCTGTGTCCTACTCTCTGTTCATCTATGTACCTTCTCCCTCAACCCCCTCCCACAGTCTCTATCTCTCTCCTGTCCATCTCTGCCATGCTACCATTTACCCATTTACCCATTTAGCTTGCATCTTTTACTCCTTCCCACCATTGATCCACTCTAGTCTGCCTCCGGTTAGTACTGTGGATTCCCCTTCCCTTTCCTGCTCCAAAGCAGGTCACCCTGAGCTAGAGCAGTCAATTCTAGGCGCTTTACCTCCCCTTTGCCCCTTGTTCTAAAGACACCCCTCCAATATGGTAACAGACTTCCCATTTCTAAAAATGAGGTCTCAAGGTCTCTGGATTCAAGCCTTCATTTTTTCCCATTTACACCTGACAGCAGCTACCCTTGCAACATTCTTTTGGTTTGTCTAGGGAAAGCTGGTCCCAGACAGATAAAAGCAATGGCTTAATAGAGCCAGAACTCTATAACTGATCCTCAAGTCAAATGAAAAAGAAAAAAAAAAAAAGAAAAACTACCACCTACACTGCAAATGAAAATGTATCAGGGACATAGGAAGATGGCTCAGCCGTTAAAAGTACCAGCAGGCTTTGCAAGCAACCTAGCAGCCCAGGGTTCAATTTCCCAGCCACACATATAAAGCAGAAAGCAAAAAGTGGCTCAAGCCCCTGACATTTTTTTTACAGCAGCAACAGAGCCTGGCAAACCCATCTACACAATCACACAAGCAATAAATAAATATTAAACAATATATCAGAGCTGTCCAAATTATTATAAATGATTCAAAGATGGGACAAAAAGGGTTGAGGAGGACCTAAAGAAAGGCAGAAATTAAGAAAGGCAAGAACAAGAGAAGGAGAGATGGCCAAAGAAGGGGAGTGATAACATTGGCAGGAAGAGAGGAGCTGGTCTGTTCTAACAAGGAGGTCGCCTCTTCACTTTTCCTTCTCTGGAGCTGAGTTGTTCGTGTTAAAGCAGCAGCACTAAACTATTCAAGCTCCCAAGAAGACCCCCACTGGAGTGGAAGGAGAGTCTATTCTTCCCTGTGGCTCTCAACCATTGTTCAGAAGCCTCCACAGGCTGAACTTGGTTCTCCCCTGGCCTGGGAGCCATGGCAACTGTCATGTGACCCTACAAACAGCCCTGCACTGACTGCACTGCCCCAGCTTGCTCTTCTCTGAAGAAAGCCAGGGACTTGTGATCTGAGATGCCCAGATTCTCCCGGCTAACCTCCCCTTGGGCCAGTGGGGACCTGCAACAAGCCTGGGAGAAAGCCTACCGGGATCACAGGAGAAAGGTAGGAAGGATCTGTCAGCCATGCACTTGGTAGACATGGTATATAGCCCTGGATGGACTGTAAAAGTAGATGTTGATTTGGGATGTCAGAATTACAGTCCCTAACATGGCCCATCATGATGTTGCCAAGCAACAAGACCTCCACAAAAATGTAGTGCCCATGTGCCATGTTTCAGAACCATACCATCTCCAGCCACAATGTGTATTCCTAGAGTATTCAATCCCTCATCTGTCCCCCAATGACTTGGAATCATCTGCTCTTCATCCAGGCTGCATGCACCAGAGGGATTAAAAACTACCTGCACCTGACAAAAAGAGAGCTGGTCAGTATTCCCTCTCACTCCATGCAGATGTGAACTTTGGGTAGGAATGGGATTCAGGGAAGGTGCCTGGTCTTCCTCACTGGGGATATGTTAGTCACTTTCTATTGATCATGTTGGAAACACTCTCAGGGAAGGAAATTCCCTGGGTCTGGGAATGGAATGTTAATCACCTGCTCATTGATTTCCAGTGATTTCCCCAAAGACTGACTCTAAAGCCAAAGCTTTCTCCTCTTGAATTTTCAGGGGCTTCATGTGACGATGAAAGGTAAACTCACTGCCAAGCTTGCATTACTCACCCCTTTCTGTCATCCTGCCCTGCCATATGGCCCTCAATGAGGTCCCCATGGAACACTCCTCCCCAGTTCCTTCCAGGGCCCATTCTCACTTCCTTATACCTCAGTTTCAAGGCTACTTTTCTGAAAAAAACTTCTCTGTACCTTCCTCTAAGAAGAATACCACTATCCTCTGGTTCCTGGTTCTGATATCTCATGCCACCTCAATGGATGCACATTGGTTTACTATGTGGATACCTGCTCTGTAAATGCTGGCCATGATGTGTCTACTATGGTGTTTTCAACCTATAGTGAGAATTTAGTAAAGATATCTCACTAGAGAGGAGACAGAATCAGTAAATATTGCTTCCCTGAGTGATCTTCAAGGCTAATCCTGTGGTGTCTTGTTCATTTTTATCCCAGGGAGTGTCAAGGCGAGATATCCAGTCAACACACCCCAGTTTACATGAGTGACCAGGCTCTCCCTCTGCCTGAGACAGAGAAATGACCACTTCAGAAAAGCGGCTGGTAGGACAATGAGAGTTTAACAGCAGGCTAGGGCCCTAGGGTGTTTGGAAGCAACAGCTAACTGAACAAATGCATATAGCTCTGTAATGTCCCAGAGACCTATAGCTAAGGTTTCTGGAGGACCCAACATGGCTATGGCAAGCAACTGAGCATGTGGTCTGGGGTCCACGAGCATGGCACAAAGATGTGAAAGGGACAGTGAATCTCACTGGGAGGAAAGAAGTTGAAGCCAGTGTTCGTTAAGGACAGAAAGAAAAGTCAGACAAGGTCAAGAAGCAAATCTTGGGCACAGCTCTTTAGAGGAAGAGTTTGTGGGTAAAGTACATGATTGCTAAGAGCATAGCCTATGAGAGGGAGAGGCCAGCAGGGGAAGGCCCTGGGGCCCAGGCAGAGGTATTCTAAAAGGACTAAAGAAATTAGAACCTAAGGCTGTTAGACAATAGAGGATTGGAACTGGTGGGATGTCCTCTTGGTATAGGACAAGGGAAAGGGGACAGAGTATGACTGTGGTCTAGATACCAAAGGCCTCATTGAATGAAGAGAGATGTGGGCATATGTGAGAAGGGTAAGAAGAAGCCACTCACTGGAATCAGCAGTGAGGAACACAGACCTCTTCGCTCACTCCAAACATCCAGTTTGGATGGAAACCAATTCTCCCTCCATTTGAAGAGTAGGGGACCTCTGCTCTTAAGTAGTTAGTGCTTGACTGAGAATTGCTCAAAACACAGGGATTTTGATGCAACGGGGTGAAAGAACACTGCACCCCCAGCCCACTGTGATATCCTAGAGAACCAAGTCTTCTCCTTACCCTGGCACCCCAGGAGGTATCTTGGGATCTGAGTACCCTTCCCAACCTGCACCCCCCCCCCAATATAAGTAGGTTCCAATGAGGTCCTCATGGCCTTCTACTCATTGCCCTTTTAAGAAATGCTTCCTTCTCCCATCTGGGTTTCCTAGCTGCCTCTCCCTCTCATGGGCTTAGTAGCAGGCTGCACACTGCTAAAGGAAGAATCCCTAAACTCAAGACTGCATCATTAAAGCCTGTCTTGGTCTTTTCCTGCTGCTATAACATGATACCTTAGACTAAATTTATAAACAGTAGACATTCACTTCTCACAGTTCTAGAGGCTGGAAGTGTCTGATGAGGGTGGCTTCAAGCTGGACTTTATTCCAGGTCTCAATAATATAAGAAAGGGAATGAGCAGGCAGATTTCTGATGCTTTTGATAAGGGCTTTAATCTCACTCATGAGGAAGGGATCTCATGACTTAATCACTTCCCCAAATGTCCTACCTCTTAATATCACTACAAGAGGGTTAAGTTTCAGCATGAATCATGGAGTTACCTGTGTTTTGATTTTACAGTGACTCACAATTAAGAGATTGCCTTAAGTCTTATAAGAGACTTTGAACTTTGGACTTTTGAATGGTGTTTAAACTATAAGACTAAATAAGACATTTGAAATTGGACTAAATAAATTTTGCATGATAAAATGACCATGAGCTTACAGAGGCCTGGGGCAGGATGTGGTAGTTTCAGTGTGAATGTGTTTGAGTACTTAGTCTCCAGTGAGAATACTGTTTTGGGAGTTGTAGCACCTTTAGGAGGTAGAACCTAGCTGGAGGAAGTAGGCCTCTGAAGGAAAGGTCTTGATATTTACATCCTTGCCCTGCTTCTAGTCTTCTCTTTGCTTCCTGATCCACCCAGATGTGAGCAAACTCCTACAGCCATAGCTATGAGCCACTTGTGACATCATGCCTTCCTGCCAAGGTGAACTATATCCTCTTCAGAAAAAAAGCCAAAATAAATCTTTCCTTCCTTAAGTTGCTTGATCTGGGTATTTGATAATAGCAACAAGAAAAGAAACTGTAGTGGTTTGAATCAGATGACCCTCATAACCTCACATGTTTTGAATGCTTGGTCCTGCAATGGCAACTTGGGAGGTGGTGCCTTGCTGGATGAAGTGTGTCACTAGTGGGTAAACCTAGAGGTTTATTAGCCCCTAGCTTGTCAATGTTAGTTCATCTCACTCTCTTGTTGCTATTTTCCACCTGATATGGCAGAGGTGATATCTAGCCTCTGCTCATGGCATGCTTTCCCCTGTCATCTTGAAGTTTCCCCTTGATACTGTAAGACAAAAAATTTCCTCCAATTCGCTGCTTTTGGTCAGCTGTTTTGTTCCAGCAACCAGACGGTAACTATAATAGTAATTAACATACTAGCTATAGATCAGGGCTCCCACAACACTTCCTCTGTTAAACTTGCTACAGTGGCCCACAAAATTGACTTACATTTACTTATTAGGAAGTATATTGCAAAGGAAACAACAGCCAGATGAAAGAGAAGCAAAGGGCAACATATGACAAAAAGGACTCAGGACCTCCATACCTTTTCCAGGCACAAAATCTCTCAGGAGCTTCCACAGGGTAGCTATTAGAAACTGCTCCAAAGTCTCTCCTTTGGAGTTTCTAGAGTTTCCTTACACAAGTATGCCCAATCAAATCACTGAATACTAGGGATCAACTAAAACTTCCTCAGGGAGGTTGGGGGTGAGGACCAAACTTTCTAACCCTTTAATCATATGGTTGGTCCTTTATTGATTGGATTCAATTCAGGCTCATCTTGGAACCTCAGCCACCAGTCAACTCACTGGCCAACAAGAAGATACTTGTGGCTTTGGACAGTCCAATTTCATAGTATGATAGGAATGGGAGAGGGAAGACTAAACATGTACATATGCCATCATATCATGCCTGTGTAGAAAGCACCCCAGCATTCCCAAAGACAGATTTGGACAAAGGAAAAGAGGCACAATGCTCTTGAACAAATGCTTGATATCATATACACAGCACTTCTCTCTGAGTTTGTGTGTCTTTTTAACAGAATCTCATATTGCTTTCTGGTGCTAGATACACTCATCATGAAGCTTATCTGGTAGACCATGCAGGAATACTCAGGAAATACTGGAAATGAAGCATGCTTACAAAGGAGACAAATATAGGACGCCAGATGCTTAAAATACCACAAGGCCTCTGGAACTGAACATGAACAAGGGACAAACAAAAGGGCAAAGTGGAATATTCAGAGAGATTCAATTACATACAAAATTCAGAAGACAATACAAATGGTGTCTTTGTAGAATCTGCAGACTTCTTACCGTAATCTCCTCACTATGTTAGAGACCAGGAGTCCATGATCAAGGTGGAGTGTACAGTGTCTGCAAATACGATTGCTGTGTGGTGGCAGAGACAGAGGGCTAAAGGCTGAGCATTGTGTCCATGCATGGGGAATACAGATCAGGGAGCCTGTTCGTGCAGGGCTTGTTCACAGCAGTGTAGATTCATCCCTGAGGCTCCATCTCATTTTGTACCTTCTTCTTCATGTCCAAGGGGTTAAGTTTCCAAGGAATTTTAAATAGTTCTTAACCTATAAAAAGAGTAAACTTCACTAATAATAGGGAATACAAATTAAACCTGCCCTTACTATTTCTCAACTTTGAGGTTAACAAAGAGTCCACATATTGGCAGTGCTCTGGGGAGAAGGCCACTGTCAAACAGTACTGGTGTATGGGCAAAAGGCAGAGCCCCATGGGAGAACTGAGCAATGCATCATAAAATTGCACATGCATTTATCCTTTACCCTAGCAATCACAATTCCAAAGATACACTGGCAAATACACAAAGACAAATTGCAAAATATATAAATAGCAGCTTTTTGTAATAGCAAAATTGGAACCAATTCAAATGCCCCTCAAATAGGCAGCTAGGGTGCTTTACATATAATAAATATGCAACTATAAAAAGGAATAAGAAGCATCTTTACTGCTGTAAAGTTCTTTCTAGAATGCAATATGCTATGGTTTTTGACATGGTGTGGTGTTCCCCAAAGCTTCATGTGCTGAATTTAATTCCCATCATGAGGCACTAAGAGGGTGGAAACTTAATATAAGGGAAACAACTAACATTAGGTTGTGTCATTACAAAGGTACCTTTATAAAGAGAGAGGCGGCTGGGTTTATCTCAGGGGTGAAGTATAAAATAAGTTGTTTTGTCTAAGTGAGAAGGGTGAAAATGTGAGTACTGGACACACAGAGAAATTTACATATACATATTATGTATGTCTTTATGCTTTTAAAAATGAAGGTAACTGTAAAATTGGGATAATTACCAATGGAAGTAGGTAAAGGTCAAAGAACCCAACCACTTGAAAAATAAGCTTTTGGCAGATTTGCTTTGGCAGCCTTATAAATAAAGCAAACATGTTTGTTATAAAGCAAACTTAAATTATATAGCATCCCCAGGTATTGAGAATGAAATGAACCTAAGTTTAGAGGCAGCTCGTACCCTATCCACACAAAGGAGCCATTCCAGGAGCCTTTAAAATCAGTAATTTTCCCCTTATAGTGAGAGCCTCTGAAGATAAAGCAATAAAAAAAGCTGAGCTACCCCCAGGATTAGGGATCATAATAGTTGTGGTTTCAGTGTGGTTCCTGATCTGTTGACTGTTAGGTGGGAAGAGTAAATGAATGGTCCTGATGGTGCTTAGAGGTGCAAGTGTCAGCCTGGGGGAAGGTGCTGCCTGAGGTCCCAGAGCTCATGAGAAGGAATGAGGTCCTGACCTGGCAGAATCAGCATAGTGGAAATAACAAACATTAACAGTAACCAGCTGTATTTGAACGCCAAGTCTTTGGCCTCTGTATGCCTTTTCCTACTATAATGAGCTGTGGATGTGCTGGCTCCATGTTAAGCTGCAGATTCATGAGGAAACCCCCAGCCTCCACCTTGCCATTCTGTAAGCAGTGACACAGTCAATGTCACTAGCATTGTACACAGAGAGTGTCACTGCCAATGGAGCTGGTCAAAGGAGCCACAAGTTGAATTCACTAACAAAGCTAATAGCAACAGATTAAAACACATTACTATTCTGATCACTGGTTAATAATCTGGGTGTGGTGATGCACTCCCATAATTCCAATACTTGGGAGGCTAACACGGGAGGTTCATGAGTTCAAGACCATCATAGGCTACATAACAAGACTTTGTCTCTAAATATAAATAAATAAACAGAACCTAGTATTCATCCTGCAAAGGTGAAGTTTGTTTTTGTATTCTAGAAAATTCATTTCAACCCCAAACAAGTAATGGATCTGGGATCCTTCACTGCTGTTGACATCACAAAAACAGAAAAGCAGAAGTCTACCTCCAGCAAAATGTCATGGTGCCACCCATGTTTTTCTTTTTTTTAAATATTTTATTCATTTTCAAACAGAGAGAGAGAGAGAGAGAGAGAGAGAGCACCAGGGCCACCACCTTGTGGGTCTGGCTTATGTGGGTCCTGGGGAATTGAACCTGGGGCCTTAGGCACTGGAGGCAAGTGCCTTAACCGCTGAGCCATCTCTCCAGCCCCCATGTTTTTCTTTTTTTGCCAAAGGAAAAATTTAAACTTGAAGTTTTAAGTGACAAGTTACAGAAAAAAATGGGACATGCTGTCAATAAAAATCCAGGCTGAGAAACTCTGCAGGACAAAAAAACCTGCTTTTCTGAAAAATGGTAGAAACTAACATTAAAAGAAAATTAAGAGAGGTATCCACCAATCACAGTGCATAAAGTTTTTTTTACTTGTTTTAAGTCAAGGAAGGAGAGAGAGGGAGAGGAGGAGAAAAGAGAGAAGCAACTTGAACAGTGCTGAAATGTTTAAAGGGCCATTGCCATTTTGAGTGTGAGTGTGGTATTGACATCATGTTGTTCTTTAAAGGGTTCCTATCTGTTAGAAACCTATGCTGAAATACTTAAGAGTGAATACACACTGCTGGGTTATGAGCACAGATGAGAGAAAGTGGGTAGAGAAAAATCAGATATGCTAGAGTCTGGTTGTGCAGAGAGTGAGTACCTGTGGGTTTATTGCACTGTTCTCTATTTTTATCCATTTTTAATTTATTTTTATACTGGGATTGAACCCAAGGCTTCTTGCATGCTAGGCAAGTGCATTGTCACTGAGCTACAATTCTAGCTCTTTTTATTTGTGGAAACAGTATGACACTAAGTTGCCAGGCTGGCCTCAAACTTGGAATTCTCTCAACTTAGTCCCACACAGAATTACAGACTTGCACCATCAAGCCCAGCCTATGTTTGAAATTTTATGCAAAAATTTAAAACATAATTTTGAGTGACAAAGGAAGATAAATAATAAACAGTTTGATACACTTTCTATAAAATTTAAAACACAAAAATACAATAAGTTGATTATAGGTTTGCTCATAATGGGTAGAAATAGAGACATCAGAATGAGAAAATATAAAGCCCACTTCAGGAAGGAGGTGTCTGATAAATGCAGGGAGGAGAGTGTAACTGAGGAAGGATATAAAAATGGCTCCTTTGGGGGCTGGAGAAAAGGCACTTGCCTGCAGAGCAGAAGGACATGAGCTCGATTCCCCAGTACCCACAAAAAGCCAGATGCACCAGGTGGTGCATGCATCTGGAGTTCGCTTATAGTGTCTGAAAGCCCTGGCACACCCATTCTCTCCCCCCACACACACTTTTACTCACTTTCAAATAAATCAATATTTTTAAATGATCCTTTTCACTTTAAAATCATCTCAAGCTTAGAACTATTTTAGGAATAGATCACCCTAAATTGCAAATTACCCCCATATACGTCTGCCCATGTCTCCATGTCTGTCTCTGACACGCACCCATACATCCATATACACACATATAAGAGAGGTTGAGATTTATGCATAAACAGTTTGAAAGCAGATTGAGCACAATATTCTTTTGATCCCTTAATACCACTATGTTTTCCAAGAGCAAAACATTGTCTTTTATAACCACAGCACAGTTTCTCATTAAGGATATATGACATTAGTTCTTTACAGTCCACTTTCCAATTATCCTAGTTGTCCCAATAATGTCCTCTATAACTTTTCTCCCAATATAGAACCTGGCAACACACATTGACAGTGGCCTCTATCACCTTATGGTACTTTAATCTGCAATTCCCTGATGTCTTGACTTTTTAAGGACTTGTTTCATAGACTCTTCAGTTTGCATTTGTCTGATGTTTCCCTGTAAGTAAGTGCAGAACTCAGCCCCTTATGGAAGACAACAAAATGTCCTCACCAGGTTCAATTCTGAATCTAGAGGTGCACTGTGGACCCCTTTGTGTCACTGGCAATGGGGTGCTGTCCTGTGGTTAAGGGTTCTATCATAAAGCAAGCTAGTCTTGTACTTTGAGTAGCTGTTTGGAATATTAAATCTTTGGAGCCTGAGCAAAGATTCTAGAAATATGCATGCAATTATCTCAAATTAAATATATTCCACACAGAATCTGCAGGCTGTACCCCAACCCCAGTCACCATCTTGCCTCTGTCTTAGTGTCACTAGGTATCAAAATGGGGTATGGGGACCTTTGTCTTCTCCCTTCTTCCCCACCCCCTCCACCCAACACACCCTCTACAGAGCTGCTGCCTGGAATTCCATCTCTGCAGCCCTAGCCCTGCAGCACCACAGTGCCCTGGTCCTACTTCCTGCCTCCAGTCTTACCTCTCCTCCTTGATCTTTGTCTCTCAGTGGCTCCAGTTGGGTGTGTGTGGTGCATCACCTCCCTCTCTGGCCCTCTGGCATTTTGACCTACAACCTGGTATTGCATCTTTAGTCCTCAGTCCCTCAGTATGCTGCAGCCACTGGTTTGACTCCTAGAAGCACATGCTGTGGTATTTATATATTTATTTCTATATATTTTTGTTGGTGGTGCATGCTTAGCAAGTACTCTATCACTAACACCCACCCCAAACCCACCTTGCATCATCATTTTAGACATGTTTTGACTATATTCCTTGGTTACCCAATGCTGTCACCGTCAGATTATCAGCTCATATGTGCTGGTAGTCAGTTATCTGTTAGCAAGGATCCAGAGTATTAAGGATTATTTCACAGCAAACAAAATATGCATAAACCTCATAGATGTAATCTGTCACAGTTTAAACATTTCACCCTTAGTTATGTATCTTCTAACAGGAAACTCTGCAGGCATTGTTTTGACATCATCCTGTGCTGAAGACACCCTCTGAACACATTGCTGTGGCGCAGGTCGCCCTGTGGGGGAGTCATAAGACATGGCTCACTGCGAGAGAGCGCCTGAGACCCAGTACGGGGCAGAAATGACTGCTTGCTAGCACTTAACCAAACATTACCTTGCACTTGGGTGACTCTCTACCTCACAGCTGAACATGGGTTCATTTCTGAAGGCTGCCTCAGAAATGAATGTTTAAATCCCAAGTTCAATTATGAGTCTCAGTTAGAACATCCTGCCAGAAGATACTTGGAATCTTCCATACAAGATTCCAATGCCAGTAATGCAAAAGCTGCTCAAATGGCCCCTGAGGTCTCACTGCCTATTCTACCACAGGTGCAGAATGCCCAGCCACTGGTGGACGCCCACACACCTCCAGCATTCAGCCACCTCCGTCTGAAGCTCAAGAGGCTAAAGGTACATGCCCCACTCACTTCTAGCCAGGGTCTGAGCTAATCAGGCAATACCAGCTCAGAGCCTCAGAAATGTGCGTGGACTGAGAGCTTGGCAAAGACAAGTGTCACCTAGGAGGCCAGCTGAGCTGGTCCTACCAGAACATTCCATCACATTGTCCTGCCATGTCTCTGGGACAATTTGAACAGTATAGCTACAGATAAAAAAATTAGCACTATTACTTGTAACTGGACTGTTTCTTGGCCACTTCAGGACGTATATTTCTTCTTTAATTTTAACTTTAATTTACTTTTTAGAAAGTAAAAGTATAGCAGAAGAGCTTCTAAGCTGGCAGAAGCCTCAAGTGGGTAGCCAAGATGTTTCTCTCTCTCTCTCTCTCTCTCTCTCTCTCTCTCTCTCTGTTTCTCTCTCTCTCTTTATTTTTTGCAAGGTAGCTCTAGCCCAGGCCAACCTGGAATTCACTATGTAGTCTCAGTCTGGCCTCAAACTCATGGTGATCCTCCAACCTCTGCCTCCTGAGTACTGGGATTAAAGGCATGCACCACCATACCCAGCTTCAGGATGTACATTTCTTGAATCATAGGCCATTATGGAGAGTGGGCACCACATGGCCATATTCACAGTGACCCCCCCCCAAGGCAAACTGACTTATTGATGATATCAATAGTGATCCAGAGAAAAAGCTAAGGAGATGCTGTGGAGATGGCTCAGCAGTTAAAGGCCCGTGCTTTCAATGCCGGCTGGCCTGGGTTCAATTCCCCAGTACCCATGTAAAACCAGATACACAGCACACGTCTGCTGCTGCTGCTGAGGCTAGGCAGCCCATGGGTTGTGGCTGTGAGAAGTGTTCCAGGAGGAATCTTGTGCAATTGGTGGTTTCCTATGCCCACAGCTGGAGGAGGAGAGGCTCTCTGTCATCGATAGGGACAATCGCCTGCTTCTGGAGAGGGTGGCCTCTGCCATGAGGACCAAGGAACAGACTGATATCAGAAACACCTCCACACAGAGAAGGTAACAAAATGGTAAAAAAAAAAAAGAAGGGTTCTTGCCTTGGTTAGCTAGCCCCTTGCCTTGGCCATTCCAGGCTCTGTGGAAAGGGCATGGTGGCAAGGTATTTCACCCTCTCATGAGAGCCAAGATCAGTAAACCTACTTAAAACATTACTAGATTTTTTGTGATAATTTTGGTAACTAGATTATGTGATTCTCAAACATAGACTTGGTTCTCAAGTTTAAACTTTGTAGGTGACAACATCATGCCATAATGTCAAAGGGTAGAACACACCTGCAAGAATACCTAACTCCAAGCTGGAGAGATGGCTCAGCGGTTAAGGCACTTGCCTCCGGTGCCTAAGGCCCAGGGTTCAATTCCCCAGCACCCACATATGCCAGACCCACAAGGTGGTGGCCCTGGTGCTTGCTCTCTCTCTCTCTCTCTCTCTCTCTCTCTATCTATCTATCTATCTATATATATATATTCTGTTTGAAAGTGCATAAATAAAATAAAAAAGAATACCTAACTCCAGTGCTCCTCAAGACATCTAATAAAATAGAAAGGGATGGAACGCTACCAAATTATAGGAAGCCAGCATTACCTTTATACCAAAAACAGAGAAGTACAAAAGAAAAATGCTAATAGTTCTAGTTTCCTGATGAACAAATGCAAAAATTCTCAATAAATCAAATTCAAGAACAAAAATTATAGATCATGACCAAGTAGGTTTCATTTCAGAAATACAAGATTGACTTGATGTATACAAATCAATACATGCAATGCAGGACATAAATAGACTCAAGAAGAGAAATCATATAATCATCTAGTAGATTCAGAAAATCCTTTGACAAGGCTTAACATTCCTTCATGATAAAAGTCCTGAAGAAACTAAGGATAGAAAGATAATATTTCAACATAAGAAGGATATAGGACAGGTGTGGTGGTGCATGACTTTAATTCCAGCAGTCAGGATGGAGAGTTGGAAGGATTGCTATGAAGCCAGTCTGGGACTACAGAGTGAGTTACAGATCCACCTGGGCTAGAGTGAGTGATACCCTACCTCAAAAAAAGAAGGATATGTGTGAATATATGGCAAGCCAATAACCAATATTATACTAATTGTAAGAAAGTAAAAGCATTTCCTGTAAAATCAGTGATAACACAAGGGTGTCTACTTTCTCCAATTTTATCCAACATAATGCTTGAAGTCTTAGCCATAGCAATAAGGCAAGAGAAACTAAAAGGACACAAATAGGAAAAGAAATTTTTCCTATTTGCAGACAACATGATCTTATATTTAAGAGACTCCAAAAACTCTACCAGAAGACTTTTAAATCTAATAAACACTTTCAGAAAAGTAGCAGAATACAAAACCAACATACAAAAATCACTAGCTTTTTTGTATACCAATAACAAATTTGTCAAGAAAGAAATGAGAGGGAGAATTCCTAGAAATAAACTTAAACAAGAAGGTGAAAGATGTCTACAATAAAATTTTTTTAAACACGCCAGGTGTGGTGGCGCACGCCTTTAATCCCAGCACTTGGGAGGCAGAGGTAGGAGGATCACCATGAGTTCAAGGCCACCCTGAGACTACAGAGTGAATTCCAGGTCAGCCTGGGCTAGAGTGAGACCCTACCTTAAAAAAACAAAAAAAAAATTTTAAACAATGAAGAAAGAAATTGAAAAAAACTAAGAGATGACAAGGCCTCCCATACTTAAGGATTGTCAGGATTAGTAGTGAAAATGGCTATGTTATTAATAGCATTCTACAGACTCAACACAATCCCCATCAAAATTTCAACATTTTTCACAGACTACAAAAAAATTCGCAAAATTTATATGCGATCAGAAAATACATCAAATTGCCAAAGCAATCCTAAGTAGAAAGAGCAATGTTGCAGGTACTACAATATTTTGATCTCCAATTATACTATAGAGCTATAGTACCAAAAAAGGCATGATATTGTCACAAAAACATATGCATAGATCATAGGAATGAATAGAGGACCCAGAAGGAAGCCTACACAGCCACAGTCATCTAATGTTCAAAAAAGATGTCAAAAACATACCTAAGGGGTTTCATTGTGACATTTCTATACATGCATCTACTTTAATCATATTCCCATACCTTTTTATCTGCTTCCTCCCCTCCCCTCTTTTCATCTTCCACATCTTTAATAATTCCTTTTTACTTTCTGTTTTGAAAATTATTTTTAGTTAGCCTACAAAATAATGGGTTTCATTATGGCATTTTCATACATAGATATGG
>PVHP010023770.1:0-27084 GCA_004024765.1 Zapus hudsonius | reverse complement strand
TCTCTCTCTCTCTCTCTCTCTCTCTCTCTCTCTCTCTCTCTCTCTCTCTCATCTTTCTCTCACACTGCTTGCAAACAAATAAAAAATATTTTAAAAAAGAAATAGAGATAAGCCATGTAGAAGCCATAGAGTTCAAAAGATAGATTTCATTCTTATTTAGGAAATCTATTAGAGAAAAGATGACCTGTTTTTACCTCGCTCATACTCTTTCATTCCTGTGTTCTATTTTTAAGCTATGTCCCCTATGGGTTTTCTTTACACAAGACACACTCTCAAATCACCACGGGTCACCAGGTTCCCACATTCCTCCTATGCTGAGCAGATAGTATTCATTGAGCCAGGTGCTGTTCCATTGTTTCATCATTGTGAGGAATGCACAAGTCATTGATTATGTTTCCAGAGTCCTTGGTTGCCATGGTTTTCTTAACTCTTGTCACATGATGTTTGAACACTTAGAACCACCATAAAGAAGGTGAACTTTTCACTGTGTCTTTTACCAAGTGAACCTAACCAAACAACAATCTCAGCATTGCATCTAATGAGTGACACTTTCTATTTCTTCCATTAAATTTTAAGTTCCACTTTCAAGGCAATAAATAAATGTAATTTGTATTTCTATTTCTAGCATCCTACTTCAATGCTGGATACATCATTTGCTTCAACAAATGCTTAATGTAATATAATTGTATGTCAATGGGAGAATGTCAAAGTCACTTAATGTAGTGGTTTTCGGTGGTGTGCATATTTCTGCTTTTCTTACTCCTTCCAATCTGACAAGTACCAATTTTATAACCTTTAAAAACAACTGGAACTATTACTTTTAAAAGTCAGCACTTCCTGAGATTATTTATCCATTTCTGACAGACTTTTCGTATGCTGAAGAAGTGTGTTTATTCCCATTTTTTAACAGATATTTGTTTTACCTGATTAATAACTGTCAAACTCAGTTCAACTGAATCTTACATTCATCATATTAATAATTGAACTAGGATATAGCCAATAGCTTCCTTTAGAATGCTCTCTTTTCTTGTAGGGGAACCTTTGATAGTCTCTGTTTTACCATGTTCTTGGTTTGGTAGCTGTTATTGCTGGTGGCACAAAGCACCTGACCGAAAGCCAGGGGAGGAAAGTTGTTTGTTTAGGCTTAGACTCCCCGGTGGAAGCTCCAGGATGGCAAGAGCAGGGGAGGGACATCACTTCCATGTCACAACAGGTGGAACCAGCAGCAGGAGAGTGAGCCAAGCTCCGACAATGGGGAGCTATAGCACCTCAAACCCACCCCAAATAGCACACATCCTCCCAAGCTCCACTACTCAAATTGCCATCAGGGGGTGTCCAGCATTCAGAACATATGTTGATGGCCAACCTCAAATTCAAACTAGCACAGTGACTTGACCATTCTGGTTGGTTTTTTTAAATCTTTATTATCCTTAATTAGATATATTTTATGAACAAATCTTATGAAGGCACTCCCATTTCCCTCCTCCCTGTCCCCAACCCACTGGGGGCCCTCCTCCGTGGGCATACTGGATGGGGTAGGGGGTCATGAATGGTTCAGGAGGTAGCCAGGATACCCCAATTTGTGTGTTGTTGCCGGGGGGGGGGGGAGCAATGTCTCTGGATATCCTCCCCCACCATGGCAATCTTACAATCTTTCTGCCCCATCTTCCACTTAGTTCCCTGAGTCACGGTGGGTGAGTATTAAGTCAGCTTTACTGTTGAGATCTTAATTGTCTCTGTACTTCTTCTTTCTGTGGTGTGAGCTCTCTTTGGTGTTTGTCTCATGTACCTATCCTGGATTAATTGACTCACTGTGATGATAGGTCTATTTATCATGCCACATCCTTGAAGGGTTTCATTTGGGGGTCTACATGATAAGCCAGGTAGTTGATCTCTTACACGGATGTCCACCATCATCCTGTGGCTTGTTGGTGGAGTTGGATTGACCAAGGCTCTCTCCCTGCCTCTGACAAATACAAACAGAATCTCCATTCCAGAGTGAGATCAGTATAGACAGGTTAAATGAGACACACATTGCTAATTTGACAAGATTATTGGGATTATCTTCTCTGTAGTTCTCTGGTAGTAGGAATTTCCCTTTGGAGCCCCGGTATTTGGTCCCCATAGGATTGTGTCCTGCATCCCTATTCCAGTTAAGGTTTCTTTGCCACTGAGCAGATCTCTTGGCCAATTGGAAAGCGGTTGATTACCCCCCTAGGTTTTGGTGCCTCTATTGCACAAGTGATCACTTTTTGACTTGTTGATCTCTCCCATAGAGTAGTGTGTTCAGCATTCTCATGACACCAGTCTGAACTTTATATCAGAGGTCTCTGCTTTCTCCAAATATCATTGACCAATTTCCCCTGGCAGCTCATGTAATGCCTTCCAGCACTGCACATGCTACCATCTGGGAGCTGGTTACTATTCTGGATCTCACAGGGTTTCTTGGTGTTGTGCAATGCGTTTCTGTTTTTTTTTTTTTCTAATTTTTTAAAGAAAGGTTGTAGCTGTAGGCAGACCTACAAGAGGAGGCTGCAAGTTCTGCACCAGGGTTTTCCACGGCAGCAGCAACCTGTTCTCAGAATACAGGCCTCTATATTGGCTTAGGATATGGCAACTATATAAACTCCCCCTGGGTTCAGTTACTTTTCAGTCTTTGGTTTCTGAAGATTTCAGTTCTTTAGACCCATGGGGCCAAAAAATAGGAAGGGAAAAAAAGCAACAAAAGAGAAGTACTATTTCTATTGAAATACCAAGTGTTAGGACATTTCATTTTCAAATAGCAAAAGTTAGCTTGTTACCATAGTGAGCAAATGGACTTTTTGTCTGGGCAAAGCCCTTCTGCCCTTTCAGCTGACTCCACCCCGCACACTAATGAGCACAAAGCTAATGGAGTCCAGTGGTGTCTTTCCCAAACTCATCTCTTTTCTCTGCATCTTGACACTTTATCAGTTTGAGGCAAGCTGTGGCAGGCACATTTTATAAAAGGACACTCATGTTGGGGAGCAGCAGCCAAGGGCTCAGAGCCAGGTTCAACCACTAGCAGTAGGAAGAAAAAAAATCTTGTTTTAGCCTTGATCATTGGATTGCTACCCACTGGCATTTGAGATAGGTCTGTCCTGTTAATTAAACAAATTGTTTTGCTCATATGCTAGGTGTTTAAAAGATGTGATGATGGTATTTTCAGATCCAGCTATTTCAGGAGGACATTTGCATGCATTCTGTATTACTATCTGAAAAAAATAATTTCAAGGAGGGTTCTCTTCCCACCTTATTGTTAAAATCCCCATTGCACCCAGGGATTATGAAAAATGGTTGTTTGCAGAGGTTTCATTAAAACTGACACCCTTTTGCAAGGTACTTCATAAAAATATGCATAGAGGAAGATCTTTTCTTTGGTCACCCAAGATATCAAGGTACCCTGTGATATCAGAACACAAGACAGTGAATGGTCAGGGAAAATCATGAGAACTTTCTTCTTTCATCTTCAAATTAACTTTGACCCTGATTTCATAAGTAAATTTTTTTCTAACCTGTTTTGACTTAAATGCCTTCACTGGTAAATGAAGTCAGTCTATAGGATAACCTATTAGTGCTTCTGAAATTTGTAGAGGTACCTTAACAAACCAATATTTAAATTGAATAAAAAAAGCTCGGTTTGTTTTGTTTTCTTAAAGATTAATCATACTTCTGGTGCTGAGACAACAATATCTTTATGTAAAAAATCTTCAGTATTTAGATATATTATGCCTATAATCTAAACATGTGAACTTACAGCTCATTAGATGTGTTTTAAGCAGTTACTGTTAAAGAATAGCCATTAAAATATGATGCACACACACCTATTAGGGTCTGGCTAAAGATAATATTCAGGAGCATAAAACTTCTTTGAAATCATATGATTTTCTTTATTATAGCATGTACATTTTACATTTTTCTTCACAAAGTGGCTGATGCTATATAAGGTTCTTTGATAATTCCTATTATACTGACAAAATAGAAATTGTAACAATATGATGTCTTACATATTGGAAGAATGTTTAAATGTGTTAATGTTAACAATCTAATTACCACTTTCAGTTTTCAATGTTTTTACATGGCTTTGTATGTCTTTGAGGCATTTTTTTTGGTGGTGTGGGTAATTCTCTCTAATATATTTGAGATGTGACTAATATTTATTCATTTGTGCTATCAACTTTACTTTGGTATATAAGAGGTCTTTAAAGACCAGTATTTCAGTGCTGGTAATGATTTTGGTCAAAGAAACAGAAAGGAGTCACATTTGAGACAAAATATTACCAGTCAGCCTTCTTTACCTCAGTGTTACATTAACTTTTGAATCTCCTGGGTTAATAGAAGGTGATAATATGATATCATTGTCTTATATAATATGCATAAAAATCTTCCTTAGTCAAGTACTGACCTGAAATCCCAAACCTTGGGAAGCTGTGGCAGGAGAATTGTGAGTTTATGGCTAGCCTGGGCTACACATAATTAGACAGATTTTCTCAAAAAATAAGCAAAAATATTTTTTTTAATTTCTTATGTTCTATGTCAATAAATGTTTAATTCCTGTGAGTAAAACTGTGGGTCATGAATATGTCAAACTGTACTTGCTACCATTTAAAATAAACAATAAACTTAGTGTCATTATTGTCACACAAATTGTAGCCATAACAATAGTTCACTTCTTACTCAGTAATAAAGAAAATGTACACTATGGTTATTTTATAACTTTGGTTCAATCTCCATTTTCCCTCAACAACCAAATATTCTCTGATGGAAATTTAAAATAATTATGAAGTAAATTTGAAAAAAGAAAGGACTTTATTTTCAGTGACAGGAGGCTCCCCTTTTTCTCCTCTCCTCCCCCTTCTCTTTTCTCCCTATTGCAAACAAACTATTAAAGAAGAAAATTTATGAGGTCTGTAATGAACATCAGCTGCAATAGAACACCCCTCCATATTATTTCAACTGAATTTGTGGACATACCTATTGTCTTTTTACTTTGTTGACATGATTTTCCAGGATTCTCTTGTTTGTATAATTCAAGTTTACAGTGATCTACAAGAAAAATTAATGTAGGATATTGTCTGTGAATATGAAATAATAGTCAAGGGAATCTTTTCCCCTGGGAGACTCAAAAACTTATCATTACCCAGACAGGTATGATTGCACCAAACAGTGAGTTTATTGGTATCATTTACAGAAATATTTAGCCACACCATGGAGGAGTCTCACTCCATCCTGGATGATGAACTCCCCATGACTGTTCAGGAGCTCCCTGTGCCCAAGATGACCCCTGCAGATGCTTTTCCATCATCCTCAGGGTGAGGGATTACTAACAGAGCATCAGGAACCCAGAACAGGCACATCACCAAGAAGTACTATCCCATCATGGATGATGACTTCCCTGTCTCTGCCCATAAGTATGGAGACCTTTGAGTAGATGCACCATCTATATGTCTCATCCCCTCATAGTTGATGACCTTCCCATGGCTGCTTAGGGGGATCTTCCTATGTCTTCCTCAGTCTCTGAGGGAGCTCTTACTGACAGAGCATGGAGACCCCACAACAGTGCTTCAGTGGGCTATGTCAGGATTACCTCAGCTAATGTTCCCTCAATCTGGCGGTGAAGCTTACTTATACAGCAAGGACACCCCAAAGTAGCAATTCAGTGGGATTCATTGTCCCTTTAAGTTTACCCTCTGTATACTTTCTCCCCCTTTCAGCCATGAGACATCATGTAGCACTGTACACAGCTGGCCCAGAGGATGCTTGTGACATCAGGTAGGGGTCTGATGACCCTTCCACGTGCTTCTCACTGCTTTTAGCAAAAGTTTTTTTCTAACTGCTTTCAATGCAGAGAAATTTTGCCATAAGGCAGTAGTCATTATATTTGAAGATGTATATATGACAAGCTGAGGTCCAGCTCAGGTGTATGGGAACAGAACCGCACTGGTCTTCTCCCATTCTTCCTTCAACAAGAGATCCCATGTCTGCAAAGCCTACAGTGTTGGCCATGTTGCATTATACTTTGAAAAGTGCACCTGCATTCTTGTTCCAGGATGTTGAAGTCTCTGAGAACTACTGAAGTGCATGCAGATGGTTCACCTCACTGGTACAAAGCAGCTGGTTCAAGCCAGGCACATGGGTCATTTTTCAGCAGTCTGTACCAACCTCACCTGCAGGCCTTCTGTACTATGGGATCATCATGGGGTTACCAATAGTGAGAGAGGGTTAGTTTACAGTTTGCACTTATGAGTTCAAATTGGTTACATATCTTCCACTTTGTAACACGTTTCCCTTTAGCCTGTTCATTCTTTTCCTTTACAACCTTACTTGTTGACCTGTAGGGAATGTTAGCCCACAATCAAATGCAGAAACAGCAACTTTCCTATGGAATTTAGTTCTAGTAGCTGGGTCCTCAATCAGTAACTGTTTTGGCATTGAGTTGTGCTCTTCCTGATCATTATTTCCTTGGAAGTTTCACCTCTTTTATAAGGTCGAGTCCCAATCACAAATCTCAAATCCACATCACTCATTTTTGTTGCACTTCTTATTGTTGTTAAACTAAATATTAGAGTCATTGGTTCAGGGAACAGAGGGCTACCATAATTAGCATCTAAAATATGTTTGTTTGAGTATTCTGTTAAGTAGTTGGGGATGTTCTCATGAGTTGGTCAGTCCCCAAAGGTCTGTCTTTTAATATTTTAAGCATGTGATTTAAAAAAAAAATCCATGGGCTGTAGAGATGGTTCAGCAGTTAAGGCACTTGCCTGCAGTGCCTAAGGTCCTGGATTCAATTCCCCAATACCCACATATGCCAGACCCACAAGGTGGTGGCCCTAGTGCTCTCTCTCTCTCTCTCTCTCTCTCTCTCTCTCTCTATATATATATATATATATATATATATATATATATATATATATATATATATCTTTCTCTCTCTTTTTTCTCTCTCTGTATATCTCTGCTTGAAAATGAATAAATAAAATACTTAAAAAAAAAGAAAAAATCCAAATCATAGCAATGTGTCAGATATGTGGATTATGGCAATTTATCCAAGACACCTAACTAAATTTTTCCAAGTTAGGTACATAGTAAACATCCTGGTTATTAAGGATCTCTCATGGACCAGTTTTTGACCTGTCAGTTCATGAACACAATACACTATTTATTGTTTTAGATTATGAAATTGTGAATAATTTCAATGTGGCGATGCATTCAGAAATATAGACAAAGCTTTATAATGAATAAAGCTCCATTACCCAAGTAAACATGCTGGTGTGATTCTTCTAGCTCTCTGTATCATATATGTTATATAAAAGAATTCAACGTAGATAAGATGTTGTCATTTTTCCTCCTTCACAATGAGCAGTGAATATCTTACATATTATTACAGCTGTTCATAAAAATTCTTTACTAACAACCTTTTTTAACCACATAATTCATGGAAATTATTTAATTATTTTATATCCATTATTCATTGATTGCAATCATATAAAGCTCAGGAAATGTGACACATCTTGATTTTCCTCCCCTAACTTAATATAAATTTCTTCACTTTTATTTGGTAAGTTCATTCATTCAGATCGCACATCGATAATCCTATTGAATTTTGGTAATAAAGTTATGTCCTAATTTTTGAAATAGCACATCTTCATTCCCTCCTACATATTACTCCCAGCAATATCCCAACCATCTCACGGAGCACTGAGATGATGACTAGCAGAAGAATCTCCCTCACTCAGTGCTAAACACATATGTTCCTTCTGTCCTACACTAATGTTTTCTGGGTATGTTTCAATGAAAAAGACACTTCGGATCCCCATTTGCTTTTCCCCCTAGATTTGGCACTTTTGGTTTATCCTCTTTGTTCACCTTGGAACAGATTTGTTAATGAACCTTTGTGGTGATTTAAATCAGGTATCCCCCATAAACTCATGTGATCTGAATTTTTGGTCCTCAGTTTGTGGCAATTTCAGAGGTGGATCTTTGATGGAGGAGGTGTGTGGTTCTGGAGGGTGTGGGCTTAAGAATGTTACAGCCAGTTCCCCCTTGCTAGAGGACAGCTCACTTTCTTATTGTTATTTTTTTCTCCCTGCTGAGGCAGAGGTGATGTCCAGCCTCTGCTCATGCCATGCTTTCTCCTACCATCATAAGGCTTCCCCTCAAGACTGTAAGCCAAATGCTGCTTCTGATCAGGTGTCTTGTCCCAGCAATGTGAAAATAACTACAACAATAACCATCATATTCTGATTATTCTGCTCAATGAGATAGACTTTACAACAGGTATTCCTTTACTGGCATATTCTTTCACGTTGAACAGTCTTCTTACCACTATCATATGATGAACATTGCTCTCAATACCCTAGATGTTTCCTAATCCAATGGTGTTTTCTCTGGTCTCTGTTGTCTCTTGTTGATTACACATCTTCATATGTCATCGTCACCACATCCTCGTTAAATTTCATATTCTGTTATCTTCTGACCCTTCACTTATTTAGTGAAACCTCATTTTCCTTTGTTAGACCAACATCTTATTGGGATTCAATCTTGTCTACCCTTTCGTCTCATAGTTCCATATATTCCAATAGATTTCAATGACATTTTTTGTAATTACTTGACTCTCTCACCTATGACTCTAGTTCATATCTCTTCTCTTAACAGTCTTAAAATTAAATTGTTTACATTTCTACTCAGATGTTTCCTAGAAATGCCACATTTGCTTTGATCAAATTCAGCAGCAACAGGCCTTGAGACAGAACTTTTGAAGCAACACTTATTAAAGGAATATCCTCATGAGAAACCTATAAGAGAGAGTAGAAAGCAAATTAAGGGAAGGCGGTGAAGAAGTCAAACAAGATTTTGTTTTTAAGTGCAATGTATCTTGATCCTGATTCCCTAAAAGCATTTCAGTGTAGCGTGAACTGAGGAATTTTGCTTGGTTTTGGTCTTTGATATCCCACACTATGCCAGGTGTTACCCCAGGCTCTAGTAGCAACAAATATGCAGTGTTTAACATAGTATGTACAGTTGTACATGCTAAACACTCAGTTGTTTTTTGCATAGATACTGATTAAAATGACTCCACATATGCTATTAATATCATTTCTAATAGCACACTGTCTCACAACCATCTACAGTAGCTCAAAATTATCTTTCCCAACTCCCTACCTTAAAAATAAACAATTACTTTTCAAGCACCATCTTTAAAAATTCAAACTATTTATTTATTTCTAAACACAGAGTGAAAGACAGAGATGTAGAGAGACACACACAGAGAGAATGAGCATGCCAGGGCCTCTAGTCCCTGCAAACAAACTCCAGATGCATGCACCACTTTGTGCATGTGACTCTATGTAGGTACTGGGGAATCGAACTCAGGCTGTCAAGCATAGCAAGCAAGCACCGTAACTGCTGAGCCATATCCTCAGCCCCAGGCATCATCTTATTAATGAAACATTTGAGTTGGGCACCCCCTTCCTCCAAAGAAACTGTTACTTCCTTCTTTCTATTTTACTCTACTTCTATGTATTTCTAATCCAATACTCTTTTTCACAGTGTATACATTTCTTTAGCTCTGTTAAGGCTTCGGGATGGCAAAGACTGGGTGTTATTTATGCTTCTCTGCATTGTCTATATTTAGTTTATTTTGACCTCTAGAAAATGCTCAGTATATTATGGTCAGAGGAGGAAACATCAAATGGATCTCCCATCTCTTGATTTTTCACATTATGATGACTTCTGTTACTTTTGGCATTTATTTCTTTGACTCTAACTTCTCTTCTTTCCCATATAAACATACTGAAATGTTTCTATTGAAAAAATCACACATAGAAAGCTTTCTTTGATGTCATAATTAGAAGTTACATAATTGGAAATATGGATTGGTTTTTTGCTTATGATAATGGTCAACAATACAGATGTTTACAATCCTTTTTTTTATTTTATTTATTCATTTTCAAGCAGAGAGAGAGAGAGAGAGAGAGAGAGAGAGAGAGAGAGAGAGAGAGAGAGAGAGAGAGAGAGCCAGGGCTGCCTTCTTGTACATCTGGCTTATGTGGGTACTGGGGAATTGAACCCAGGGCCTTAGGCACTGGAAGCTAGTGCCTTATCCGCTGAGCCATCTCTTCAGCCCTACAATCCTTTATTCATGATTCTAAAATCTTACTCATTCTAAAAATCCAGAAATATTTCCTTATGGCTCATCTGGTAATTTGTAACAGTAGATCCTGATTTGGTATGCATAAATATAAGACTATAATCTATTGTTCACTATTAGTGTCATTATCCAAATGACATTTATGTTCATGTGCCATATTACTTTTCTAAAGTCAGAAAACTTGTTTATTTAAAATGACATGTCAAATTATAGAACTCTTAAAGTATCCAAAAAGTTTTCTTTGGATGTTGCCAACTGATAGTTGCATTTCCCTAAAATTCATGTTAAAGTATAGTCCCGTTTGTGATGGTTTTGAAGGTGTGACTTTAGGGGGTAATTAGGGCATTGAGTAAAGCCTTCCTGAATGGAATTTATTTTTCTAGACAGCTAGTACCCTCTATTGTGTGTGGATCCAATAGGAAGTCAATTGTCTCACCATGTTGGCACCTCCAAAACTGTGAAAAACAAATTTCTGTTGTGATTTAGGGGTGCAAAAATCAGGTTGTATATAAAGTTTTTTTTTTTTGCTCAATTAATGACCAGAACTTTAGTTTCATTATATTTAAGAAAGAGAACATACTTTGGCAAAGCCAAAGGTGGGCATAGAGCCAGAAATTACAGACCAGTTCTGGAATTTGCTATGCTCATATTGTTTTATTTAAAGATGAAAGATATCCTATCTTCTTCGTAGTTCTACTAGCTGAATCTATCCATCTTGAAGGAATATGACAGATGCTTGACAGTTTAGTCACACACAGAAGTTCACACTCCAAAAGCAATCACAGAAACTTAAAGGATATTACATGCTCGAAGATGGTGAATTGTGACTGTAAACACAGGACATAGCTCGGCAAATCCACAGTGACCACGGATCCATTGACTGTAGGAAAGTTTAGCAATGGAAATGGATGTCATCTCCAAGGAGCATTGGCCCAGTGCACAGGAACGCTTTGGGTGTGAATGTTCTCCCTTCTGGAACAAATCATCAATGTTCTTATATTTCACCTTGAAATTTCGCAGTCATTGGGGTAGGTAAATTGCTCCATTGCATCAGCAAAGAGTTATAACCTGCAAACCACTGGCAGGCCACCTTTTGTAGGTGTCCTAGGTGACTATTTCTCGAAAGGTTTCTAAGTGGGTGATCTAAGGAAATACTTCACTGACTCTCACATCTAGTTTCATCAGCCTTGTCAGTAACTCAGGCTCTCAGCATCAAAGCCACAGTCAAACTCAGCTGTGTGATGGCAAGGCAAAGACTCTCTAAGAATCTCTATTTTGCTAGTTGATTTTCTGTTGGTCTAGGCTTAAAGCAGGCACTAGAGAGAGAGAGAGAGAGACCAGGAGACAAGAGGAGAAAACATGAGGACTAGGGACAGACACTTCTGGTGATTTTCCATTTACAATATTACTTCCTGCTTATCTCGTTATTATCTTAGCAATGTTTCTGTACCTTGGCAACAAGACTTTTCTACCAACACATCTATTTCATTTTTCTGATTCTCAGATGGTTTCCCACACAACTCTCATTACACCCCTTCAGAGATATGGGTGTAGCTGCCAGGTACTCTTCTCAGGGACCGGGTTCTAGTTGCTCAGGGCTCCCCTTGGAATATTGGTAATAGTAGCTCTAGCTATCTAGAGGACTGGGAGTCAGCTAGCCCTGATCTTTCCTCCCCATTCTCTGCTGCTTTGCTCCTCTCAGCGACGGATTTTCAACAATTATTATTATCTGATCTTTCTTTTCAATCTTAGTGTAAAGAGCTTCTTATGACAACCAATTTAATAATGCTTTGGCATTCCTGTGTTGATTTTATAGTTCCTTAAAACTTGGAATCATCTTCCAGTAAAATAACAGGTGTCAGTTCTTCTGGTTGGGCTTTAAGTGATACAGTGACCTAGCCAGAGTTAGACTCAAATAACCCAGCATATAAACAATTCATTCAGCTTTCCTAGACTCCAAGCAAGGCAGAAGCTCCAATAGAATTTACCACCTTGACAACTCTCACCAAGGTCACATGAATTGAGTCTGATTCTCAGAGTCAAAGTACTAATTGAAGTCTTTGTTCTCCTTTGATCACCTGCAGTTGCTTGGAGTCCCAATCACACATATCATTTCCTATCTGGAGTAAACTCAAGTTAATCACGGAGAAAAACATTACAGTTCATTAACAATGACTTCTGCCATTAAGAAAATGTTTTTCTAATATCCTAGGTGATCTCTCTTGGAACTTGTGACCACGTTCTAAATAGTTAAATGTCCAATGTTTGTTGTTTTCACTTTTTCAGTCATATGGCACTTTGAGTTTAGCTTTTAAGGATAAAAGCTTTTATTAACATTTCAACTTTTCCTGAGACATAACCTCACATTAAATACTGATATGGCTACATATATGTTACTTTTAGATTTTAAAACATATTCTTTGAATTTCTTAGTGAGGATTTTGGTGCATGAATTATTTTATAAACACCATAGAAATCAGCTCCAAAGTCTGATTTGGGGTCAAAATGGAAATCATTTTTATAGTTCAGCTTCTTTTCTCCCTCTTCGTTTTTCATATTTTTTACAATATTCATAAATGGCCTGCAATGAAAAATAAAAAATCCAGTATATCTCTTGGATTATCCTTACTGGTAATCACATTATGCATGTAAACATTAGTTTCCAACGATAAGTACAAATAAACCAAATCATCCCCAGACAGCTTACTGGGCACTTGGAGGAAGGCAGAAAAGAAGCTATTTTGCATCTGTGTGAACTTCACAACCATTGTCTTCCTTTTGGTGAATTCCAAGAAAAAGGCCAGTAAATCTCTAAGAAAACAGACCTGAGTCTACTATTGTTTGTATTTTGGTATTTTTGGTTTATAGTATGAAGTCTCTCTCTTCAGTAATCTTTCTGGCTAATTTCAGATTAGATCTTGCCAAATTTAAACTCCAAAACATTGGCCCAGAAAAGCCTAGGGAAAAACCACTGGCAATGGATATCAATTAACAGAAAGCTTCCTTGAAAACTTAATTCAGACAACTAACTGCATGTTAGGTATTGGTGAAATTGCCAGTCTGGCTATTCTTAGAGCCTTAAGTGTTCTTCTCAAATCATTGCTTCAACTTTGTAGCCATTAATACCTTACAAGTAATTTTTAGAAAAATACCATCAAAAGCTTATAATTCCTTTGGTCTGAAAAATGCAGCCCAACTAGCTTCATTGGGATCATTGTCACAGAGATTATACACCAAGTGTAAGCAGCCAACAGGAACACACTACTGATTTAAGTAATATGTTTTCAATTTTTAATGAAGAGTTACTTGTCCACAACATTATCTCTTCTAGGTTCCAGGCTGTGTGCCAGTGATAACCCGCACAGATCAACATCTTATCTATTTTTAAGAGACCAGTCTTTAGAGGTAAATTCTGCTTCCCTCAGTGAACTGATCCAGTGTTTAGCTGTCATAAAATGCTTTACACAGTCTACATGATGCAAGTGGATTTTTTTGGGGGAAGGGGCAAGGTGGAAAGGAACTTATACATATCTCTTCTTATTTTGTGAAAAAATTCAAGTAATATATACAACTGGGGTAAATTGTCCAATGAGAGACTGGTAGCATGGCTGACTGGTAAGAATGCATGCAGTTTCAGCCAATCCCCTGCATCCACACAAAAAGGTAGGATGGCTGGGTATACCTGCAACCCAATTGCACAAGGGGCATGGAAACAGGATTATAGAGACTTGTTAAATCTGCCAGTCTAGTCAACAGCTCTGGTTCAGTGAGAGACTCTGTCTCAAGGAAATAAGGCTGAAGAGCCCTACAAGAAACCCTCAACATCCTCCGGTGTCCTCCATTTGTGCATCTGCAAACAGGTGCGTACACTACACACATACACACAGGCACACACACATGCACGAGCTCAGGCACATGTGTGCACACACTCATACTTCCTGGAAAATATCTCAAAACAGAAGGCTGATAAAGATATTTTGTAAAATAAAAAAAATGGTAAAAATAATTAGAGTTCAAACTTCCATGATTTGAGGGCAGATTACATGATCCTGTTTCAATATATATGATTCCATTATCTGTTTTAATGTAAAATCTCAGCTATATTACTAAAGTGGAAAGAACTCAATACTTGCAAATTAATTGAAATCCCATTAACCATTGGATCATTTTTTTCCCTCTTTGCTTAGTGATCATTTGGTCTTTCTTCAGAGGTCTGAGCAAACTGGTGGAACTGAAATCATGGATCAGCCTTGAAGGTAGCAGTGCGTGGGCAAAATCCACCCAGGTGGGCTGGGGATATAGCTGAGGGGTAGAGCGCTAATCTAGCATACATAGGGCCTCAGATCAACCCCAATAAAATACACACAATTATCCCTCCCCAGGCAACTCAGATCTTGTTTCCCCTTCACATTTGAACAATGCTGTTATTGCTTTATTTCAAACTAATATGAAACAATAGATTGTTTAAGGTTCGATAACATTACAGGAAGGCATGAGGTTATCACATCAGATATTTATCATATCAGATATTTAGCCTTGTTCTAGGCTAACTATGCTAGATACTAGAAATATAATTCTTGAGAAATTTAACAGAGAGGTGGAGATTCATGATTATTGAGCCATTGCTGTGATCTTGACACACAGCTTGACACTGACAGAGTTGAACAAAAACTCATATGTTTAAAAATTCTTAAGTGTCTCGTCAGAATATAATTATTGCTATCAAATTACAAAGAAAAAACAAGAACTCAGACAATTTAGAACTTACTGAAGCGTCTTCCACAGTGAGCTAAAACAGAGCGAAAATCTAGATGCATGAGCTTAGCTACAGAGCCCAGACTTTGTAAGACCCCTGTGGCCTGAATGAACCAATAAATTTAAGTCCTCTCTTAAAATGCAACTGCATGAGGCCCCTAAAGAAATCCTTATCATTGCATAGATCTATGATGAGTTCATATTTGGAAAGCATGTATGCACATTTTGGAAAGTGAACATTCCAAGGAAATATAATAATCTCCTGAGTGTATCTCAGGAAGGCTAAATACTGAGATTTCCAAAACAAAAGGCAACTTCAGTTATGTTCCAAGCAACGGGCGTGGGGGATGAAGAGAGGGTAAGGTAGAGAGACAGAGAGGGCACAAGTACAAATTTCATTCTTTTTAGAAAAGAGACCCTCACGTCACTTCTGTATTCCTCCCAGATCTGAAGGACAACAAATGTATTGTAGTAAGTGAATGTCCAAGAATGTTAAAACACTTGCAGATGATCTTTTCTAGCATTTAAGGTTCACTCAATCTTTATTTTTTACCCCTATCTATTGTATGCAGTTAAGACACTGGTATAAATCAACAGTCTCTAAATAAATACCCAACACCTCAGAAAAATCACTCCAAACCCACAAAGAGATCAACAGTTGGCTTACTTCGAATCAAAGCAAATACTGTTAAAATTCATTTCTTTCTCTATGTACATGCATGTCTTTCATATGGGCACTTAGTGATTTGACACATACTAGATATTAATGGCAGGTTTTATGGCTCTTAAAATGTGGTCAGTGGATGTGTTCAGTGAATTACTTTTACTGATTATGTCGGGTGTTTTTGCCACACTCTTCCTAGCATCCAGCAAGCACTGGTATGGTTCCTATCTAAAGTCCTCATTTGTAGATAATGGCTGAGATTGGTATATTTAGAGCAAAGACAAGTTCTGTGCCCTTGTGTAAAATCCTTCAGCCGTTTCAAAGCCATTGTTCTTTCAAATGTCTGAAATAAAACTTAATGCAAAGTAGTAATATTGCCTTGTAATCAATTCAATCCATCTCCAAAGCAAATAAAAGCAGGAGATCTCAGGGTCTCTGTGCGACCCTGGGAACACTGATTCATTTAAGAGCTGAGACCCTCAGGTGGTAACCTGAATTCCTCTAATACCGCCTGTCTCTCTGGCCTCTGCTTGCTGGAAGTGTTACCTGAACCCAGCCTGTGCTGACTTGTCTGACCTGGTTATTGATCTTTCAGGAATTTAAGATCTGATTATCTTGTTGCAACCTATAATGGGCCTTAATTTAAGTGTTCACACCATGAAAATCAACAAATATTAAAAATTAGGGTTTCCTTCTATTCGAAAAGCCAATTGTTAAACAGCACGTTACTGAGAAGTAGGTAATAATTGTTTACTGTTGTATGCAGGACTAGAAGAAAAAATTATGTAACAACACAAAGAAAAAGAACAATTATTTTTCTTAGATTTTTTTTTTCCTGGATAGAGTGAGTGCCTCCGTAGACACAGCCAGAAGTCTCAGGAATATTCCGTCCCTTTCTCCACAATTACACCCAACCCTCATTTTAAAAACTCTTTCCTTATCCTTAATCCAGGTTAGAAAAACTTGCAGATTGTATCTTTTGTAATATTTATGTAAATCGATTATTGTGCTATCAATTTGTGTCTTCTATGTGCCAACATAGAGCTTTATAGTATGACCTTTATAATAGAGCTGCAGGAAGGCTTTTTAAAGACTGATGCCTACCTAGCCATCAATTCCTTGTACATAGAGGCACATACTTCTCTCTTGCTTTGTTAATGTTTTGATTGGCACATATCAATCACATATTACAATGGTTCTCATTCTGACATTATGATCATGTCCATCCCTTTATTCTTTCTTATCCCCCTTACCTCCCACCGATCCATCCACTTCCTCTTTTTAACTAGTCTTCCTTTCTATTTTAAGGTCTTTTTTTGTGACCCAATGTGTTTCAGATTGCTTCCAGGAACATTGTTGAGAATTGTTTACAGGTCAGTGACTCCACCGTTAAAAAAAATACCCCCTACACACACACACACACACACACACACACACAAGCGCTCACGTACACACACACACATACACATTCACACACACATACATACACACACTCACACACACATACATACACATGCACACACATATACACACACACTCCAGAGCTGATAACTGTCTATAGATCTTCAGCAAGAGGTAGGATCCTTATAATTTCCTTCTCCCTCTAAAGTGGATGATTAACAGGCCCAATTTTGAGCCAGGAATTAGTGTCTGAGTTCAACTAATAGTCACGTCATGTCTGGAAGAGAATGTTCCACAAGGCTCCTCCCTTCCTTTGACTCTTACATTCTTCCTGCCTCCTCATCTACAATGTTCTCCAAACTATGGATGGGGTGATATAGGTTGATATAGATAATCCCTTTCAGGATGAGCGTTCATCAGTGACTCTGCTCTTAATTCCTGACTCTGATGAGTAATAATAAGAATTATACTGAGTCTAAGTGCTGGAATAGTTGTAAAGGTTAGGCCTGAGGACACTTACTCCTAACTCTCCTACTGCTCAGTCTTTTATTCCCCACAGAGGGCTTTCTCAGGTGAGACTCCTTTTACATAATCTCATGTCAGAAAGTCAGTGTCCTGCCCTGCCTGTGCATTCTCGCTCTTCAATGGTTCACAGATGTCAAGGCTCCCAGTCCCTCCATCCCATGCTCCACGCTATGGGATCTATACGTCTGTGGCTGGCTAGGAATTACTCTAATTTTAGGGCTTTGTGCTGCAAAGCCTGGGGTTTTTATGTGCTTCTACTGTGCTATTCGATCTAGACTTTATAATAAGGATATAAGCTGGATTCTATTTTCAGATCTTTTCTGTCTATTAATGATTTAGTGTTCAGGGAAAGAGGAGTGTGATTTGCTGGTACCTTTCAAAAACAAAATCAACATAAACTTGAGAAAATTACTTCAACTTTTTTTTAACCATCAATAAAATACTAGAGGAAAGTTACCACTGTTAACGGATCCCTGACTCACTGAATGTGGGTCATATTCACTAGATACCTGGTAAGTGGCTGTACTACCTGAGGCTCCAAGAATGTTTTGTCCCAGATAGTGTGAAAACATCTATCAACATCAAGGTAAAAAGAACTCTTCTTATAAAGTCTACGTGATCTAGAGAAGAATGACAGTATGATATTCTAAGTGCCATAGTAGGAACACAGAGGAAGTTAACTTTGTCTGGAAGAATTTTAAGGACCAAGAAGTGAAATAGCCTTTTTTTTAAAGTATCACTTCTCCATTTAAAAATGTTACATAAAATTATTTCTCTTGTAATTACTATTCACTCTGAAGAGCATATTAATGAAAAACAGAAAAAATAAGGGAGCTGAATAATCTATGGTCTATTTTAAAAATCTAGTACTTGACATTAGCTCCTGAGCTAGCCTGCTAAGACTGCCATAACAAAGCAGTACACACTGGGTGGCTGACACACCAGAGACGTGCTTCTTGTCATTCTGGAGACTAGCTGCCTGAGCTCAGGTCTGAGTATCAGAGACAGCCTGTGTCTGAAGCCCCTGCCTGTGCTTTAGGGATGCTGTGTTCTCCCTCTGTGATGACACGGCCGTCCTTCTGGGAATGTCTGCTTTCAGTTCCTTTTTCTGTAAGGACATCAGTCACAATGACTTAGAATGTTCCCTTAATGACTATGAGGGAAAAGTTGATCATGCAGATTTTGGAAAAACAGAATTCCATTCATAACAGTCATCTTCATGACACTTCCTCAGTAGCAGCTAGGAACTTAGCCATGATCTGGAGAAGCAGACACTCAGGGCACTCCTGAGAGATCAACAATTGAATATTTTGTCAAACGATACTTAAAAAGTACATACTTTTTGGGCTGGAGAGATGGCTCAGCGGTTAAGGCACTTGCCTCCAGTGCCTAAGGCCCTGAGATCAATTCCCCAGGACCCACATAAGCCAGACCCATAAGGTGGTGGCCCTGGTGCTCTCTTTCTCTCTCTCTCTCCCTCTCTCTCTCTCTCATCTCTCTGCTTGAAAATGAATAAATAAAATATTTAAAATTTAAAAAAAGTACATACTTTCCCATCTACAAATTCCATTCTTTCTATATATGTTGCTGGTAATACTGGTCTACTTCTCATGGATTATATGTATGGGACTGTGCAATTTTAAAATAGCTAGACAAAGTGACCCATAAAAATTCTCCTCTCTTCATTTAACTGTAAGAAAGCATTGACTATGAGACCCTGTTATTACCATATAATGTGTGTGTGTTTGTGGTGTGATAAGTGGTGTTTAAATGTGTGTATGTGTTTGTGGTATGATGAGTGGTGTTTGCGAGTGTGTGTGTGTGTGTGTGTGTGTGTGTGTGTGTGTGTGTCTGTAGATGCATGTGGTCTTTCTCTCAAGTCTCTGATACCCACACCCACACTGACTGGGGCTACTACAGACACACATGGCCATGCTTAGCTTTTCACACAGGTCCTGGAGATTTGAGATCAGCAGTCTCGTGGCTAAGAAGGCCTATTGCTTAGAGCCATCTCCCCGGCCCTATGTCTGTCCCTCTCATTCCATATAATAATACTAGGAACTATGATTCATTGGGAGGAAAATGAAGAGATTATTACAGGAAGAACTACATTCATATAGATAGTCTCATCTAGCTATGCCTGCTTACGTATTTTTAGAAAATTATAGAAACTGTTAAAAGAAGTTCTTGCAAAACTGGAAGGCTGTCAGCAGATGTCTTATTTGGGGTAAAATACCTTGATGAAAGTATATACGCCAACTGAAATTATCTAAATTGAGCATAGTATTAATGTACATTAGAACCCCATTAATTAGAAATTTACAATTTCATTTGCCTTATCTATAATCTGCTTAGAAATGCACTTATAATTTTACCATTATCTTGAACAATGTGAGACTGAACTAAATTGTTCCTTTTATTCTTAGATTGCAGTCTTCTCTGTAATCTGAAGTCTTTTATTGGTCGCATTCTGCTTGCCTGCCTTTATTCTCACATATGATTATCTTAATCATCCTCCTTATTAGGCTCTTTATTTTATATTTCTATGTATACACTTTCTCAGTTTTTGTCCAGCCATAAATCCCTAAGATGTATAGTTGTTTAAAGTAAATATACAAATTCCATGGGCAAATGTGAGCAAGAAACAGTTCATTTAGAATTTCATGTGGTATTCCGTACTTCTCCAGGTGAAAAGTCTAGAATAGAGACTCTCTTCAGGATTATTAAAGATTGAATGATAGGAGATTTTGCTTTACTTTGAGCCCTTATATTATTATCATGTTGAAAGTTCTTTAACTTGGGGATCACTCATTGAAGGCAATATTATTTAATTTAGAAACTCCTGAGCACCAATGGATTAAACTTATCTGTATAACAAAACTAAGTTTGGAGTCTCTGAGTTAGTAAAATAATTCCTGGGCAAATTTGAGTCCTTTAGTCTTTCTTACTGTGGTCTCTGAAGTGGGGAGTACTGGAAAGGTGGTGAATACAAGGAACCAAGATGAGTGATGCACTTATTATACATGTTCTCCAGAAAGCAATATTTATTATGACATTAAAAATGCCTGCCATAAAAATAATAGTAAATGCTCATATAAAATCTAGCACTTATTATGAACTTATTGCCTGGCAAGCACTGTGCAATTATTACTTCATTTAAAGTTGAAATTGAGAACGTACTATTATTATTCTAATTTACATAAAAAGCACACGGACATATTAGAAGGACCTGAAATCACACAGCTAATAAGTGGCAGAACCAAATACATCACCTTGCTCCAAAATATTCTTTCACCTTTTCAGCCATTATAATTTAATAGCCAACAGAAATTTCTAATATATTCTTTATTCATTTGAAAAGGAAAATTGTGATTGACTATAGAAACAATTTTCTACTTCAAAAACTCCTCTTCCCTGAAACTTTTTTTCCAATAAATATTTAAGGAAAGATATTTTATATATTTTTTATGAAAAATGTAAATTGACAGAAAAATGCATTTCTCAAATGCACGTAATAAGGGAAATGGGAATTAGATATCCTGAAAGAAGAAATTGTGTTAGAATATTAAAATTTTAATAATATCCCGCTCCTTGCCACAGATGTAATACTTATGTCTGAATCTTGGAATAAGCCTTGGGAGTTTTAGTTTGAATTGGCAAAGAGATTTTTCTTCCAGCATGGACTTTCTTGTTTTCTAGACTTCAATTGTTTTATTTATCTTGTTCTGTTTTTATTCTTTGATTCTCTTATGCCTTTTTTTAAAAAACTTTTTAACTTTTTATTTCTACTCTCTTTTATTTTCTTAGTTTTCATCCCCAAAGGTTTTCTTTCAGAATACAGGCATATTTTTAAGAATAGTGTTTAGGGAGTAGGCTTCTTAGAGCTCAGGACTCAGGAACTAAAGTGGCTCAGTGAAAATATAAGAAATCAGTCACAAGCCAAGTTGAAAATCCTTAAAGAGCTACTGGATCCTTGGCCTCCTTTCTAACTAAGTTAATTATACTAATTAACAACATTCTCTTAATCTACGTGAAAAAATGGAAGACTTTTGAAATGTGAACTTAATTAAGATTTTTAAGGCAATTGAGTGTCACTGTCTGATGTTTGGTTTGGATGGATCAATTGTGACAAATTTTCCTCAGATTTCTTGAATCCTGGACCATGTTAACGTTCTCCTTTGTTAAGTGATGTGGAGGAAAGGGGAATCAGCTCATTGGTCCTATGTGGAAGTATGCTGATGCCAGGCCATGTTTCTAGAACTTGCTCAAGAGGTAAGCAGCTCAATGGCATCTCTCTGGGACTTTTGTTCAGTGGCTTTCAAATAACTCCATAACTAGTATATGTCTTCTGAGCTTTAATTTATTGTACCTGTATGTTGCACTACCAAAAAAGTTAGTTTTGGTGGACTGCTAATTCTTGGACCGGAAAGAAACACTTTTTTTAAAAAGAAAAATAATTTTATTTGCGGGCAGAGGGAAAGAGAGAGGAGAGAAAGAGAGAGAAAGAGAGATAAAAAGAAAGAGAGAAAATGGGTTGTTGCCAGGGCCTCTTGCCACTGCAGACAAAAACCAGACACATGAGCCACCTTTTGCATCTGGCTTTATGTGGATACTGGGAAATCTAACCCAGGTTGTTAGGCTTTGCAGGCAAGCACCTTATTTACTGAGTCATTTCTCCAGCCCTGAAAAATCACTTTTACTGGACCAAAGTTTTCCCAAAGTAGTAGTTTTTATAGTGATGAGTGCAATGAATGAACAAAACTAAACCTTATAATTTTGAACTTAATAATATCTAGGTTTGGTGTGACTTCTTGAGTCACTATGGTAGTTGCCTACCCCAGGAAGATATCTACAGAATGATGGTCTTCTATTTTCTCAGATTTCCCAGCTATTGCTTCCTCCCCAGTCCATCTCGGTGTTTTTCACTGAGGCAAGCACATATATTGGTTTTCCTTTGATTATAGAGATGAGAAAAGTGATATAATTTGTTTTGTGCACTGAGATTTAAAAACAAGCCTGATCAACTGGTAAAATTGTAGCAAGTGCTGATTGTCAAGGACAGGCTCTCTTGGAACCTTTGATTTTAAACCTGTGGTCAACTTTGATTTTTTCCTGTCTTAAGTGTATATTGATTTATGGAAACAATCACCTATTCTCCAAATGTCTGGTTCTTGCTTAACCATTATAGGTTTGTCTAAATTCTAAAGCATGGGTCCTGGCCAGATAACATTCCACTGCTACCTAAAACACCTGTTGCTTTTCTGGCTTCTCTTGGGTTCACTAATGGCATCTCCAGCCAGAAGACATCCTAAGCCCCAAAGTTTGACTGGCTTTTCAACTGTGTTACTTGTTATTTTTAGGTGGTTATATTAGGTGTAGAATCTTAAACAGAAAGATGCTCATGACATCTTGTACTCACAGAATGATCAAGGTCTTCACTGAGTCCTACTTTTCTTCATCATGGACTAATTGCAGTGTTTCAACTGTGGCTACATATGCTAGATTTGAAAAACATACTGTAAGATGTCGTACTTTACTGAAAGACTCAATGAATATCATTCAAGCTTCATGAAATAGAGGATACTTCATAAATGATCAACTATATTTCCATTTATATCTGTGTATAGAAGCCAAGTTAAATAGTTATGAGTGTATATATATTCTTATTCTCATTTTGAGGCCAAGTTTAGGCTTTGATTCCTTGCTATTTAGTGTTAGCTGATTGGTCTTCATCTATAGCATGTCTGACTTTACAGGACCCATATTTATATGGATCCTTAGAATGAGGCTGTTTTCCAACCATAACAATAATTGAGGCAATGTGAATTCTTCTAGAGAGAATTATCTTAGAACTTTGTTATAAATATTTTTGTAACAAAAGTTTTATTGGTTTACATGTGTATATATATATATATATATATATATATATATATATATATATATATATATATATATATATATATATATATATATATATATATATATATATATATATATATATATATATATATATATATATATATATATATATATATATATATATATATATATATATATATATATATATATATGAGTGTGCCAGGACATCTTGCCATTACAAGCTTGTTTCACTTACATAAATGGCTTGGGAATTGAGCCCATGCTGGCAGACTTTGCAAGCAGGCACCTGTAAACACTGAGAAATCTTCCCAAGACCTATATCTTTATTCTTTATGAGAAAGTATCATAACTATTGTTTCCCTCTCTAACATTTCATTTCCTAACTCCACACTTATTGCTTTCCATGAATTATTTGTGAACAAAGAAAATAATGCATTTTAAATTTGTTTTACACTTATTAGACTTATTTTCCTCAAAACCAAAGATAGTTTAGAAAAATGTTCATTAATGAACTATTACTTTAAATATAGTTTAGAAGAATATTCATTAATGATCTAATACACCATTAAATACAACACTTTAAGTACTGACTCATGCCTAAATTTTTCAGAAATAGTATGTGATTTTAAAATATTTAATAAAACATCTCAAGCAGAAATTTGGCAAAATATAATAAATTGAATTATCTAACATTGAAATTTGGAGTCCAGTTAAAACAATATCTCAATGTACAAAAGTTTTGTTCTCCAAACAATGACAATGAAATAATTTAAAATGTGTTAATCATTGTGAGGCATTGCCTTTTTCAAAATATTAGGTGGTAATAGAAATGTATTAGAGATATTGGACTGAAAAGATAAATATAGACAAATGTAAGTGTACCATAATTTAGAAGACTTCAAACAGCCATCTCATAAATTTTTGGGTTCACCATGAATGAATTAGAAAAAAATGAATTCACCTGATTAAATTATTTTTAATTATTCAATCTGAGTCTCTAGAGTCATTGATGCTACTGGCATTCTATCCCTTAAATAAGAATTTATCCATTAATGTAGAGAATATTTTTGAATACTACTTGAGCACCTGATATGTCTACAGCAGGCACTCAAAGCTCTCTTGATCGTGAGTGTTGCATGAACTAGAACTCTAAACATGGCACAGAACAGAAGGCCTTATAGATTGTACTCAACTGTAAGCTTATTTTTTATTTCTAAAAAAATGTGAACATAAAGCTAGTGAGTATGATTTGAAAAGAATTTGTAGTCTACATGTATTAAGAAAAACCTTTTTTAAAAAATATTTTATTTATTCATTTTCAAGCAGAGAGATAGAGAGAGAGAGACAGAGACAGAGACACAGACAGAGAGACAGAGAGAGCACCAGGGCCATCACCCTGTGGGTCTGGACTATGTGGGTCCTGGGGAATTGAACTGGGGGCCTTAGGCACTGGAGGCAAGTGCCTTAACCCCTGAGCCATCTCTCCAGCCCAAGAGAAACCTTTTCTTATGAAAAATAATATAAAGATTATTAGCATAATATAGTAGAGGGTAAAAAGTGGGGATTTTCAAATTTAAACCTGCTATTTACTAGCTCTGTGACGTATACTTAACTACTTTAAGACTTCAGCTCTGTCATCTAGAAAGACATTCCTTGTGGTTTTGCCTTGAGAAACAGATGTGAAAATGTTCCATTAACTTTTAAACATACTATGTCATGTAATAGGTATTAATAAATATTAACTGCTTTTAGAGTTACTGAACTAATGCTGTCTTGGGAGTGACATATGATTTAATTGGAGTCCAGAAAGGCAGTGCCAGAAGATAATTCAATTTTACTCTTGTCTTCCCAAGTACATATACCACAAAACCCACATTCCTCTTTTTTCTTCTCTACCCACATCTCCTCTGTCGCACCACACACCTATATTCATTAAATGTTTATTACTATAAAGATAATCATGTTGCAGAACACTTTCTCCATAGACTAGGATCATGAAAGCCATAGGCTGTCAGAGCAATAGTATTACTTCAAAACTCAGATATGTCACAGGCTAACAGTATCTCACCCTTCTTTTTGAAAAAGCTTCTCTTTCTTCAACTGTAGAAATTGCTCCCAGCAACTCCACTCCTGAGGAATGGTGGGGTAGCCTGCCATAATGAAAGAGAAACATCTCTGCTCAGAAACTCAACCTCTGCTGAAGTATTACCTGCCTGGTCATGCCCCCATCTGAATCCTCTGTGGAAATTACTGGATTCTTTCTCGTTGTATTTTTTCCTCCTCATGACCTCTCCCTTGTTACCCTTTCTACCAGAGCTTTCGATTGCCCTGCTGTTATTCTTCAAACTTTTTACATATTTATTATTCCATAAACCCACATGTTGATTTTCTTTCATACTTGATTTAATTTATTTTGTGAGTTTGCGTTCAATTTATGGATTTTGAGATAAATCTCTCACTGGTTCTTTACACTATAGACTGCATCAAATCTGATTTATAAGAGTTTGGTTTGTTTTTGATGTAAAAGCAAATATTGTGTCTGATTTGTCCTTGGTCACATGGGGCTATGGAGTAGGGGAAATGTTTTTGGTGGTTGTTAAATTGGTCCTTCTTGATTTTCAATTGAAGCAAAGAAGAAGGAATTGACATTTGCCTGAGTTTGATATTTGAGCTTACTCTAATCTTTGATTATTTTTAATGCTTATGTAAATTTTGATTCTGTCTAAGCAATCTACTCTTTGCAAGATTTCTATCGTTCCGGAACCCATAGCAGAGTGTTTTACGCTGAAATTACTTCTATAATTCCCATAAAATTTTGTTTTTACTGCAGAATGTCAGAATATGATCATACTAGGTCACCAAAGAAGAGTCTGAGACTTTTTAATGAATGACAGTCAAAACCCCTGACCTATGTGTGTAATACTCCTGGGCATTTGTTTGTATCTTAAATGTCCCTGGAAAGTTCACGTGTTGAGGGTTTGGTGTCTAGTAGGAGGCAATATTGAGAGGTAAAAGAAATTCATAAATTAAAGAAGTCAAATAAGATTGGCCAGTGAGGTTATACGTTTGAAGAATGCACTAGGTCCCTGCACACCACTATTCCTTTCTTCCTGGCTACCTTGCAGCCAGAAGTGTTGATACACAATTCTCTTATTGACATGGTGTTCAGCTTTACCACAGACCCCACAGTGACAGGATAAGGTCAGTATGGACTCTGAAGCTATGAACAAAAATAAATGTCCCCCCTTTTGAGTTGATTTTCTCAGGCTTTTTATCACATGGTGAAAATCTGCCTAATATACCCAACTCTAGTTTCCCAAGATCTTCCAAATCTAATTTTGTGTGCTCTACATGTGTACTGCTTAGCACAAGATATAACATACAGCTAAATAAACTTCTTGGGAAAATAGCAATTACTTTTTAAAAGAAATATATATTATTTTATAGTGATTATTATAGGGCATTATTTGATATACTTTTTCACTTCAACATTGCCATTTCTTTATACAACATTTCATCAATTTCAAACCTTTTATCAAAATTTTTCTGTTATGGGGGTGGGAAGGTGGTAATAGATAAAACACTACCTAGCAAATATGAAGCCTACAGCTTGGATCCCAGTGACCCATGTAAATGCTGGGTGGGTGGGTAGTCTGCCTTCATTCCAGTGCTCAAAAGGTGAAGACAGGGG
>PVHP010023769.1:0-27923 GCA_004024765.1 Zapus hudsonius | reverse complement strand
ACATGTCAGAAAAGCTTGGTTGGAATTGTTGTCTTTGTGGAAATTGAGTTTCCAGATGGTATCACACAATTGGATGTAGCTTCTCAAATTGTCTCATAGGCTTTGTATGTAACAGACTGGAATATAGATAGCAGTCAACCTTTGTTTCATAAAGTCTGGATATTGTAGGAATTGCAACTATGATGTTTATAATTTGGTCCAGTGATGTCAAACATGATGCATACAGACTATTATGAAAGCAGACACAGGATTCATTTCTATACACAGAGTCAGAAGTGCCTTCTTCACAATTCTGTGGCCCCCCTATTCAAAAACATTGAAGTCCAGTTTCATCCCTACCATATCATGCTTCTATACTGTGACATGGGACACCAACCATTTATAATCCAGAGATACTATAGGCAAAATTGGATTTATGAGTTTAATCTAGAGAAGACAGTTAGTCTTATAAATTGGAGTGATATTGGATATGCAATTTAGATGCTTGCTTTACCAATGACTTTTTCACTTATCTTTGGGGGGGGGGAATTACTTAAACCCTAGTCTATTAAGACATAGATTTACTTATAGTCACTGATTAATAAAAGTATGACTCACATGAAGATGTTTGTATCAGCATTTTTCACAGTTAGGCAAACCTTGAAAGAAATTGTGCCTATCAATATATCATAGGGTAAATAACATGTGGTTTATACATACAAAAGTGTGTTTATTCAGCCAACAAAGAAATGATGTTCCAATACATATAGTATGGATGTACCTTAGAAACATAATGTAATATAAAATAAATGAAAACAAGATACAGAAAGAAAATAATGTAATTCTGATTATATGAAATATCTGAATTAGGCAAATTTATAGAGATAGAAAGTACACTGGAGGTTAGCAGATGCTGAGAGGAGGACATAGAGAATACATAAATATAAACTTGTATACATCATATAAACTTGAGGAATAACTTTTTTTTAATTTAATATTTATTGTCCATAATGAGTTACATTATTTAGTGGGCAAACCATGCGTTGTTATCTCGACTTCCCCAATTCCCCCCTTCCCCATCCCTGATCAGTTGTATATCCTCCTTCGTGGGCTGTCTGTATTAGTCCTTGTGGCAAGGGATCCTGTATATCTTAGTACTCATCCTGGTCTTCCTGGCCCAAGTCAGTTGTTACTGATGGGTGCTATGCCTCTGGACCGTCTCCCCCACCACTGTGAGGAATAACTTTTTAAGGTATTGTGAGAGACTTTATTTAAAGGAAAATGGGGAATTACAGAGATCTCCAGCCACCAGTGTGGACAGAACACATGGGAAAGGTTTTAGCAAAATCTATGCTGTTCAGCTAAACAAGCAGAAGAAGGAAAGATAACAGAGGGCTCCCATCATGAGGAAAAAGGTTCAGGTGGGGAAAATCTTGAGCCCCCCCCAACACAGCCATTAGGTTATTGTGGGTGAAGGTTTTACCTTCCTAAGGTCTAGAAATTTAGAAGTCCTTCTTCTAGGAAGTCATGTGGAGGGAAGAGAGGCTGGACTTTGTTTCTGTGATTTTAAAGACCTTGGCCAGGTAAGTCAGAGAGACAGCTGGTTGGCCCATACCTGACCAATCAGTTTTGGCGTTTAGGTTTGAACTCTAGTTAGAGACACTCAGGGGGTGTGGGGTCAGGCCTGGAATCTGTGACCTTGCCTAAAACTGTCACAGTCCTACCCAGTAGCAGACACTCACTGGTGTAAGAATGGCATGAGTGTTAGAATGGTAACCAACTTCTCTCTGACAGGATGGAGGCCTGCTATAAACTTGTGGAATAAGTTAAAAATTTAAAAATACTAGTGATTCTTCTAGAACAATGCAGATGCAATTGACACTACTAAATTTTATACCTAAAATGCTTCAAGTAGCACATTTTATGGTTATATACATATATTTATATAGATGTGTGTATATATAAAACTATACATAAAAATAATTACATAATTTGCAAAAAAAAAAACACCTTGAATGTCACACTTGAAATGAATGGTTTTATTTCTCCATAAAGCTGTAAAAGCAAAAGATGGATAATTCTAAATTTCAAGTGACTGTCATAATAAAATAATGAGAGCCATGAAAAGACCCAGGGTCCTCATGGAGCAGTTCAGGTGACATGCCACTGTTTGCTGAGGGTGCCATATTCAGGTTGCTTCCAGATTCTTTTTAAAATATTTCCATTTATTTATTTGTGTGGGTGAGAGCAACAGAGAGAATATGGGCATTCTAGGGCCCCTTGCTGCTGCAACTAACTCCACATACATGCACTGCTTTCTGTAATTGTGTTTTTGCATGCTACAGAATCAAACCCAGGCCAGCAGGCTTTGCAAGCAAGCACTTTTAACCACTGAGCCATCTCCCCTGCCCGTGGCTTCTTGCTAGGTAAGCTATGCCTTCCTGTAACACTTCTATTTCTCTCCTTCTGGTGGCTCCATTCTGAGAAGGCAGACATGACCTAAGTCATGACTCTAGATTCCAGAGTTGACCACCGTATCTGTACTGTCAGCACTATTACACTAGTTACACCCCAGTGTAAATGTCCCTAGATAATTTCTAGCATTATAACTTCAGCTATTTTTATCTTACTCTCTTTCTTTAGAAAGAAAAGGATAAAAAAGAAAAGAATAAAGGAAGAGAAGGAAGAGTAGAGAAAGGAAAGGAAGGGAAGGGAGGGGAGGGGAGAGGAAGGGGGAGGAGAGAGGAGGGAAGGGAAAGAAAGATTGCAGATGGTGGTGCATGCCTGTAATTCCATCTACTCAGGAGACTGAATCAGGAGGATCACAACTTCAATGCTTCAGAGAGAGTTAAAGGCCTGCAAGAGTACATTAACAAGATCCTGTCTCTTAAGTTTTTAAAAGGGGTTAAGAATGTACCTCAGTAGTCAGGCATTAATGAGGTCATGCATAAGACCCCCAACAGCACAAAAAGGAGGGAGAGGAGAAACTGAGGAAGATGGTTGCAGAACCATTTTTTTAAAATCTAATTTCACATTTCTTAAGTTTAGATTCAGATTTGATTTTTACCCCAACTTTTTCAAGAATACATGGCATTTTCTAAGTGAACGTCATCTCCTGAGAGTCCCTTTTGTTATCCTGTTTATACTGTGTAACCATAATGATAGTCTCAGAGTATTCACTGCATGGTTTAACTTTGGGTATAAGTTTCAGACTTCCCTAGTAGGCTATGCACTTCACACCAAAAGACAACATGTGGTGTTCCTCACTTCAACCAGGGTGCCTGGTTTGAAGGATTTGGTAAATAGATCAGTGAATGGAAAGAAAAAGAATCTGTGAATATTTAGCATTGAAAGAACTCAGTGACCAGTAAACTGTTCAGTGGGCCAGTCAAAGGTCTCCTGGGTGGAGATGGGTATATATACCCTTCCTGCACCCTGTGCCCCTTCCCCACTGAGTGTGTAATCACTCTCTCAATATTTCAACCATATTAGAGATGAGCACAATATTGCCTTTTAAAATAAGCATAAGTTCTTGTTAGTAGCTCGACATAAGTACATTTTCCACTTCCAAAGCATTCTCTGTTTTCCTTTTCCGTGTGAAATATTATTCAGTTTATGTGCTGCTTAATATACACCAGGAAGGGAAAAGTAGAGAACTTACAAAGAGAAAGCCAATTTATGGCAAGATCCTGCAACTTTTATTTACCCAAGAAATAAATACTAAGTGATTCGTGCTCTAGATTTTTGACCCATTCAATTCCAGTAGAAAATCTATTCAACTTATTTCACCTTATAGTTTATCCACTTACTAAGCCAAGAGCTGAAATGCACACAGTGGTTACTGAGCTTATGAATGGACAATAGCTGGAATGTATTTATAGAATGATACATTGTGCACATTAAGTTCAGACAGCAGAAGGGAAGTCTCTCAGGAATCTACAGACTTTTCAATTTCATATGAGCATTTCTATTTGATTCTGATGTCTGGCTGTTCCCTTTCAGGTAACTATTTTTACATCATGGCATTTCCCCTGCATTATTTCTGCTCTACAATCTTGAATAGGACTACTGAGCACCATTAAAAAAGTTATTAATTTCAACCAATCGTGAATGGATAAGATTTTAATACTGGGAACATTATGCTTCCATACAATAGCTACAGATTTAATTTATCTGCTTGCCTGTTACTTATTCACCCAGTTACAGTGAATTTATTAAGTACTTGTTGAGAATCTACTATGAGCTAAACATGCTTTTAGAAATTAAGGGCCTAGAAATAACATACGGAGTTTTGTCCTAGAGGAACTCACAGTTCAGTGGTAGAAGACAGACAAGTGCATTGATTTGATTAGCAAAGAGGAAAATCACAAGGGCTAAAGGAACATTTAAGGCAACATTTATTTCAGCTTGTGGACCATGGATGACTTCTGGGCAGAAGTGACAAATAAGAGTTTGGATAGCAGAAGAAAGTCGACATTTCCAAGAGGGAAAGCATGGGGAAAGCCCAGAGACATATGCATAGTGTTTCCATCCTGCATGGCATGCGGAGCTTTTGTTCTACAAGATGTCCACACATGAGAATCACTGCTTAGCCAGTGACCTCTGTGGTGGGGCCCCACATCTTTCCCAAGTCACCATAAAGACTTGTTTTTCAGATTTGTGCTATGATGGAGCTATGTTCACATTTCTGGGACAAAACCCCTGTTGTGGTCAGCTTTCTAGTTGCTGCGCGGAAAGAATCCAAACAAAAGTGGCTTGTGGAGGAATGGGTTTATTTGGCTTATGGACCCAAGGGGAGACCCCATCCTGGCAGGGAAAACGATGGCATGAGCAGAGGGGTGGACATCACCTCTGCCACAGCACTGGAAACAGTGGCAGGAAGGTGTGCCAAATACTGGCAAGGGGTAGTTGGCTTTTAACCCCAAAAGCCTGCCCCCAACAACACAGCTCTAGCAAGTTTCTAATTCCCGAACTGCCATCAGCTGAGCATTGATCACTGAGAACACATTCATTTGGTTGTGGGGGACACCTATATCAAACCATGACAACCCCCAACCGAAAGCTGCTGATGGAAGAAGGTTTATTTTAGTTTACAGACTTGAGGGGAAGCTTCGTGGTGGCAAGGGAAAGATGGAAGGGGAGAGGTTGGACATCACCTCTGCCACAGCAGGTGAAAAACTGTGGGACCCTGCTGAGAGGCATGGAGAACATAGAGTTAAAGGAAAGTTGAAGCTGGCCTGAAACCCCAATAATCTCATTATTTGAGACCAGCAGGAGCTTGGCCACTGCAGTCTCCTTTCTTTTTCCTAAACTCCAGCCCCTGGTAGGCCTCAACAAACTCTGATAAGCCCAGGCGCTTCAAGGTCTGAGTTTACTGGAGCTCACATACCTCCGCTGTAATAACAAGCCTGGGCAATCAAAATGTTTAAAGGTCACAGTTCTTCTACAGCCACAGACATCAGTTACATGCCTAAAAACATAAAACTCCTGCCATTTGGGGCTGACAGAGTCCCCCCCAACTTATCTATGCAAACCAACCATAGACAGTTCACTGGCCCCTGACAATCCCTTCATGAAATATCCACAGACTACCCTGCCCCTACCAATCCCCTTGTCAGTTACGCCCCTGCCTCTGGTTTTTCTTCTATATAAGCAACCTTTTTCCACATAACAAATGAGCTGTTCACTGTAACTGCCTCCTGAGAGTTCTTCCTCTTGTCGGCTGACCACTGTCCCAAGACTCTGTCCACACAGCTCCTTGGATAAACAGGGAATTGATGCGCACTGCAACTCCCCCAAATAATCCACAGAACCACAGAAAACAATAGAAGAGAGTGAGCAAGGAGGAGCTGGACTTAACATGGCTAAGCCCACCCCCCAAACACACCTCCTCCAGCAAGCCTCTGCCTTCCAAATTGTCACCAGCAGGGGACATCAAAACACATGGGATTATGGGGGACAACTGATTCAAATTACCACAACCTGAGTGTCAATAACAAAACAGTCTTGGGATTTGAACTTCAGCATACTATGCTTATTATATCTTTATTCACTTGTTTGATTACTTATTTGAAAGGGGTAAGAAAGTGTGTAGCCCAATTGATGTAGTGCAGGGAAACCATGGCAACTCAGAGATCTATATCTATGTCACTTCACCAAGTATGGAAAGTGTTCTTATGTCAAAAACTCATTTTCTCTCACCACCATCATGTTTATTGGGTATGATTGATCAAAATACCCATCTTAAAAAACCAAAAGAAACAAAATAAATCTAGGTTCCTCATCCTAGCACTGGGGAAGCAAAAGCAAAATGATCAGAAGTTCAAGGCTAGCTTGGGGTCCATGAGTCCCTCTTCAAAAAAAATAAAAAATAAAATCCAGAGGAATATTCCAAGGTTTGGCATTAAGAAGCCCATAAACATTTAATATATTTTCAAATTTCTCTCCCCTTTCTCCAATCCCTCTTGCCTTTTGCACTTTCCCCATCTCCTCACCTATTCATGTTCTCAGTTTTTAACTTCTGTTTTAGACCGCTTCACTATCAGGAGAATATTTATCAGCTGACATCCTGTAACTTTTATTTTGACAGTCATATTGGTTTTCATTACTAATCTTTATCCTGAAATGGCTTATTTTTTTCTGGGCCATCAGTAACACATATACATAGTAATTTATGTGGCAGACAAAATGTCTTAGCAGAAAGAGCTTTTGTATTCAATGGGTCACCATCCAAAGTACAGTTTCTAACATCTGCAAGACTTCTTTAGAGGTGTTGGAGTCTATTGTCGCCTTGTGTTTTCTATTTTGATGACTCTTCATTGTCAGTGTTTTGTCTTTCTTCTCTTCACCATCAAGCCACCAAGAGTTCCCCACCTGCAGGAAGAGTGACTCCGTAAGATGCCCACTTCCAGGTGTTCTTCCTTGTGTAACACTTACCTGTAAAGTCTTGAGTCTGCCCTCGGTGTCCCCATCCATCGTCTGGCATTCACATTCTCTAAGTTTAGTTCAGCACTGGGTTCTCATTGCTCCTGGCTTTTTCTGGCACTCATGGATCCAACCCTCAGCTCCAAATGAACTGTGTAGAAGCCAATGCTGCTTTGGAAGGATTTCCCAGGAGTCGTGCTGTTCTGGCCCTATGGTATGACAGGTACCTATGAGCAGTGATGTCATTCCCTCCCCTTGGAACCCTGTATTTGTCATTAATAATATATGGAGAAACCTGGATTTAGAAAGATACTCCAAATGATGGGAAATGTGTGCCTAAACTGTGTTTGGAAAAATTAAATATCAATGATCTTCCTTATAAAATATAGAAGTATTCAAGCACCAAGTATCATTAAAGAAGTTCATGCCTTCATTAGATTCAAAGTTGCTTCTCCCCACTTGCTCTCCACACAGAGTTTAGCCACATCACTCACAGCCTTGTCCCATTCTGGACTTTCTTCCAATCCCATTGGCAGCTGAATGTCCCATGATGACAGAAGGCAAGTGACTGTTGTGACAGTCCCCAGACCTCTGCTCTTCACTTCATGAAAAAGCATGCTATATGACATCAAAGCACATGACTGCCTAAGGAGAGTTTGTTTCTTAACGTCCCTTAGAGAACAAAATGATTGTGGGGAATGTGCTGACGGGTAGATAACCAAAGGCGTCCTGTTGTAAAGGAATGGATTTCTTCTTACTCGGTTGTTTTCTTACTCTATTGCCTGATGGAATACCAACATAAAGGCTGGAGCTGGAACAGCTCTCTGACAATAGGAGGTAGAACTCTCACCTGCTTGAGATGGGGGAATGACGTGAGCGTGTTTGGAATCATTCCTGGAGTGCTGAGCCCAGCTTTCATTGAAACAAGGGAGAACTGAGACTGTGATTTTTTTAAGCCACTCTCATTTTAGGCTTTATAGCATTCTCAGCCAAACCTAACACTAAAAGCAGGCAGGGAATTGGAAAATAATTACAGATATGAAAACCTGCTTTTACATTCTCTGTGGCTAGTAAATATAGTACTGAGATCCCCATTGACTCCCAGAAGTAGAAATCAGTTGTGAATATCTACGCATTGAGCTGTCTATACTTCAGATTAAAGTTTGCAAAAATGTCATTCACCTTTTGATATAATTGATCTTATATTGGGAAACACTTGACCTATTTTCTATGACTTAGAATTACCATATTTTCCCAAATTTGTCTCCTTAAAAAGCTCATGCTTGTGACTTTTTAAAATTCTACATATATTATAGTTTGTGTCACCATTGAAAATAAAGTCCTTTGCCATTCACAGTGTTCATTATTTATAATCAACTATGATATTAATTTAGACATGCTGGTACTATAGTCAACAACTTTACTGAACTCAAACTAATTCCAAAAGTTGGTCTATAAGAAATAGAATTTTGTGCTTAAAATGTTCTTGACATATCACTGTAAATGCATTGCTTTACTGAAAAACAGCCAACTCAAAAGACTAAGCAAGGTGGAGAAAGGAGAAAGAGAAAATATGAATAAATCAGAAGATGTGCTCCACATTGGTAACAAACAATACTCTTTGATCTATTTTGTAGCTTTGAGGTTATTTTTATAAATAAGAACCAATCATACCTTTGAGAATCACCAGTTATTTTTCAACTCCATTTCACAGAAATTTCAGTAAATGGGCAATTTTAATTGACAGAATTGATGTAGGTTAATACACTACCTTATTTTCAGGAAACAAGCCCATATCAGAAGATTTGGGCACACTGGATGGCGAGCCCTCTGGAACAGCCATGGAGTGGGAATGGACCTCTCCAGAAGTCCTCTCAGGCAAATTCCTCATTCATATTAGATGGCACATCTCCTCTCAAATTATTCACACAGCAGCTTTGAAATGGCATAAATTATTTCAAGTGGCTGATGCCACATTCTATGAAATCTTTTCTGTTAAATGAATGGCTAGTGAGCCTGTCTGTTATTGACAGATGAGAGTGGAGTGAAATCTATTAGTCATAAAGAGGAAGAGGCTCTTCAAGTCACAAAATAGGAAATAAATAGAAAAAAATAGATCATGAATAAATATGAACTTTTGAGAAGAAAGCTTAAAAATATGCCCAGTTTCATAGAAACCTTTTCTTCCTTGAGAACATTTTAGGGCTAGTGATTTAATCTTTCCTATTTGTGCAAAGTTTATAATATAATAAATTTATAATAAAATGTCAAAGTAGTAGTGACTTATCTTTCTATCTTTGATATGTAGAGAAGGGTGCAGAGAAAAGGGTGTCCTTTGACCTGTATCTGAGGCAAATAAAAAATGACATATTCTTATTTTATAGTCCATTAAGAAAAAAAAATCTGGATGAGAGAGATTGCTCAGTGGTCAAGGTGCTTGCCTGCAATGCCTAACAACCCAGTTTTGACTCCCCAGTACCCAGATAAAGTGGTGCAAGTATCTGAAGTTCATTTGTAGTGGCCAGAGGCTCTGGTGCACTCTCTCTCTCTCTCTCTCTCTCTCTCTCTCTCTCTCTCTCTCTCTCTCTCTCTCTCTCTCTCTCTCTCCCTTTTCCTCCCTCCCTCTCCCTCTCTCCCCTTGCAATTAATAAAATATTTTAAAAATGGAAAAATAAAAACATCTATGGTGATTATAGAAAGCATTATAGGAATCTAGTTATTGCTGATCATCTTAATTATTTCAGCTCAAAATTCACCTGAGTGATATTGCCTTGAGGCTCACTAAGCACCAAGATGATAATATGAGACTATTTGCTGCCATTTTCATTCACATAAAAATTCTGTAATAAACTCTGTGGTCAGGTTAATATTCTGAGTCAAGAATAAAGAGTCACCGTGGGTTTATGATGAGAACGAGAGGAGTGCAAAGGCAAAAATGTGACAGGATAGTCAGCTTCCTCAGTAAGGGAGGTGTGAACCCTCCCTCACATCTGATTGACAAAGCCTAGAAATCTCTGAACAATATATTGGTAACTGGAGCTCCCCTGCATTGCTGTAGGGAACAGGCATTTAGTGCCACAGCTTTGGTAAGCAGCTAGCGCATAGTTAATAAAGTAAATTTATATATGTTTTAGCCCAGGGATTTCAGCATTTAGTTCCTGTAGTTTCTCATATAAATGTTTACAAAGAATTGCAAAAAATGTACTTATTGTTGCATTGAAATTTTTATCTGAATAGAAAAATAAAAGGGAAGTAGTCATGCCACAGAACATTGTTGCAGATTATATAAATAAGCTAGACTTACTAAATGAACACATATCTTATAATAGATATGAATGCCATGAAGTGACTCATGCGGTCTTTAAAATCTGAGTGGTAATGTCAGTTTCCCATGTTATTATGAGTCTACACACTAGGTACTACGAGCATACCTAGAATCACTCTACTTCAAAAATCAAAGGCTGTGAGAATCTCTCTGATAGAAACCACAGATTATAATTTTATTGTTGTTCTTTTTTATTTATTTTGATTTATTAAGTAGAAACTTTGTATGAAAAAGTCATGGGTTGCTATCTCCATTTCCCTCCTCCCTGCCCCCATGGAAGTGAGGACCCTCCTCAGTGGGGTTGCTGGTTTGCACCATGGGGTTGAGGGCTATGAGTTGTGTGAGCAGTAGTGCGTCATTCATTGGGTGGGGGAAAATGCCTCTAGGTACCCCCCACACACACACACCATGACTCTCAAAATCTTTCTGTCCCCTCTTCTGCAAGATTCCCTGAGCCATGGTGGGTGAGTTTAAGTCTGCTGTAGTGGTGAGCTCTTAGATGCTTCTGGAATTCTGCTTTGGAACATTATGAATATGCTCAGTGTTTGTCTCCATGTCCTGGTGCAGGTTGTCAGGCTCCCTGTAAGAGCAGTACTGTTGCTCATCTCTCCACTTCCTCTGTGGTTTCACCTGGGCCCTTGCTGATGTGTGAGGGGTGGTTCATCTCCTTCCAGGGAGTCAGTCAACTATCATTTCTGGTCTTGTTGGTAGAATTAAGTTCTCTCTTTGAGAGAGAGAGAGAGAGAGAGAGAGAGAGAGAGAGAGAGAGAGAGAGAGAGAGAGAGAGAACACAGGTATGCTTGGGCCTCTTTCCACTGCAAATGCACCATTTTGTATGTCTGGATTTATGTGGGCACTGGAGAATCAAACTTGGGTTGTCAGGCTTTGTAACAAGAGCCTTTAACCACTGAGTTATCTCACCAGCCCTTTTATATAAATTTTATGTATTTATGAGAGAGAGAATGTTTTTTATTTTATTTTTTATTTGTGGTGTGTGTGTGTGTGTGTGTGTGTGTGTGTGTGTGTGTGTGTGTGTTCCTGTGTGAGTGCAGAAACTCATGCCTAGGACAACTTTCCTGTGCTACCCTTGCCTTCTACTTTTTTGAAACAGTGATTTTTTTTGGTCACTGCTCTGTTCACTGGGCTAGCCGTCCCATGAGCTTCTGGCAGATTCATCTGTCTGTGCCTCTGTTCTTGCCACTCACCTGCTAAGATGACAGATGCCTGCAGCCTCTGGCTTGTATGTGGGGAGTCCTAGTACTCATCCTACTGTCGTATCACTTCTGTGAAAATGCAGTGATTTCACCAATCAAAAGAACTTCTCTTTATCCTCCTCTGGCCAATATACCATAACTCATCCCTGAATAAACTTTATTGATCACCTGTGTTTTCTCTGAAAGCAGATCACAGCCTTCTTGTGAAGAGAAGTTCAGCACTCTGCTTGTGGCCCTTATGGAAAAGATAAATTGTCAACCAAGATTAGGAGAATGACGTCAGGAAACAGATCTGAAAATGTACTCTTGCTTATCGTATGAACTGAAACCAGGACCTCCATGGTCTGCAGACTCTGCTAGGAATACCAGAAAACCAGAAAAGGTTTCCATGAAGTCCCACCCTATATAAGCTCTTCCCATATTGATGCTCAGTCACATGGTTGCTTGGTCAACAGAACATTAGTAAATATGGAAAATCATTATCAAATATAAAAATCCTTGAACACCACTTGTGTGTTGAGCCTTGAAGGCTTAGAATTCTGCTACCAAGTTAGAGAAGCCAAGCTCATAAGACAGCTGGCAACATCCACAAAATATGAAGCCATCATAGATCCCATGACTTTCCTGTGACTCTAATTCACTCAATTAGAAAATGGGCCAGTTTGGCATTTTCAGCCAATGAAATATAGATTCTGAGCAAATCGAACTGACTGGTCATGAAACCACTAAATATTGGGGTAATTTATTTAAAAAGTAATATGGAACTTTGATATCCTCTATATTCCTCAAATCTATCATTTTAAACTTAAAAACAAAATGTGTACTTCAAAGAGCCCCAAGAGTTTGCTGGCAAGCAACAACCTTTTGATCTTAACAAAAATCCCCTTCTTGCTTCTGGTTTTTAATATAATTGTTTCTTGTAGATCTGTAATAGCATGAGTGCTCAAGGAAGAAATTAAATGACATCTTGCCATCCAGGATTATTTTCGGCCGTGTAATTTCTCAGGTCTCCCGTAGTCCAGCAAGAAGCAGCAATATCCCCAGGCAGGCTCTTACCCTTGATGTCACCCACTGGGAGCATTTCTCACAAACAGTGGCACCTTTGCAGGCTCCCTTCTCTATGGCTATTTTTTCCATAAGCAGCAGCTTCTCAAGTCTTTCTATCTTGTAAAAGTTTGCCATAGCATTTCCTTGACTCCTTTCCACTCTGGTTACAATGGAAGCCAGAAGATCTAGTCTTATTGTTTTTTATGCTGCCTAGCTACACCTTCACCAGTATGCTTCATTTCCTGTCTGCATTGATTTAACAAAATACCAAAGCCCTCATTTTTCTTTTATAATTGAAATATGAATGAAGATAAGTGAGAGACATAGGGAAGTGAAACATACCCCAACATGTATGTGATTCTAAGAACCATCTTACTTATGAACTATTTTAGATATAATATTGGTGTTTGTCAAGGTAGTGTTTCACTCTCTCTCAGGCTGACCTGGAATTCACTACATAGTCTCAGGATGACCTCGAACTCACAGTGATCCTCCTACCAATGCCTCCTGAGTGCTGGGATTAAAGGTGTGCACCACCACACCCAGCTATTTAATATATTTCTTAAATATCTTTTAACTTAGTTTTGAAAAAACCTACGTAGCAGTTACCATCTCATTGCTGGGACAAAACATAGGAGCCACAGCAGCTTACGGAGGGGGAAGGGTCCTAAAGGGAAGTTTCATCATGGTATAGAAGCATGGAAGTTGTGACATATCTGGGTGGAAGTAGACATAGTGAGTTTGGAGCTGGGCTCTGTAAATCTCAGTCCCTGTCCTAGTGGCACAGCCCCTCCAGCAAGGCACCTCCTCCCCGCTAGAGAGCAGGCATGAGGCTCCATCACAAACACCAGAAGCTGTGGAAGACACTTCACGTTCAATCTACCACAAGCTCCCAAGGGAAGAAAGAAACCAGGATAGGGTTTGTGAAACATTCAAGAACAGACCTGTAGCATTTGGAAGTCAGAGCTCTCTGTCAGAAAATGACTGTTTCTCAAGGTGTCAGGCATATGACATATTTTTAAAGTATTCTGTGTGTCTAGACTATAATATTAGGAAGTCAGCTCCTACAGAGAAAGGCAAAAAGGACATTTCTATATAATATTGAGTTGAAGACTTTTCCACTTCAGCTAGAAGGTTCTAATCTGTAATAAGCTTCTCAGATCTCTTACTCTGATCACGATCAGTGCCTCTAGGTGTGAGATGTATTAGTGACTCTACCCCTTGCTATGCCAAAGCTATCATGAAGCCCCTTAAGGAAGGAAGGATATTTTTCATCTTATAGCTTCAGGAAGTACAGTCCATCATGGCAGGGAAGGCAAAGATGCAGCAGGAGTGCAAATATGGCTGGTCACATTGCAGCCACCGTCAGGAGATGACAGGAAGTTAGGCTGGGCTAGTAAAACCTCAAAGCTGTCCACGAGGATGCACTTCCACCAGCAAGGATGCACCTCCTAAAATCCTGACACCTGACAAAACAATGCCACCGTCTGTAAACAAAGTGCTCAAGCACCTGGGTCTATGGGAGACCGTTCACATTCAAACCACAACAGAAGATAAGAGACGATTGTCAATCTCCACTAAATGTCTTCAGAAATGACCTATCATATTTTTAAATCTGCGGAACTTGATATTATTGAAAGTTGAATTCCCCTGGAAGGACTTTGGAGATCTTATGACTTGACAATATTGAATGCTCTCTGAGCCTTACATTCCCAGGAAACAGGGGAGGTTGAGAAATCACCTTTCTGCCACTCCATTTTCCAAAATGATCAACCACTAAGAGCCCCCCCAGGATCAAGTGAAACTCAATGTCCACTTCTCATGATGCCCAAAATATATCTCATAATATCTGTGTTTACCTGCCTATTGTTAAAAAAAAATCTGTCACTTATTCAAATAGCAAGACTTTATTGAAGTATTCTACTAAGGATCCACTCTGTTCGATAGAAAGACAATGGATAGTCAGAGTAGCCCCATACAATGTATGAGGTGGAATCCTCACAAAGTGGAACGGAACAGCAGTTTATCCCAAATTAAAGAGAAAATAGTGGATATTTTGAACAATATTCATGTTTCTTGAACAAACTTCTGTGTTAAGGTATGGCAAACAAGTTCCTGTAAACTAGTAATTTGTGTTGACAGTGTTTACTGTCAAAGCTAAGCTGACATGTTTCTCCGCAGCCAACATGCATCTCAGGCCAGGAAACAACAGAGTTCAGATCTTTTTCCAAATCTCAAAGTCACTTGCAAACCCAAGGCCCTTCCTGTACCCTATAGATCTGCAGTGTCTGAACAATAGTTACATTTCTAATGTCTGCTGGGATAAGACACAGCAGTCTTATTCACACCAGGTTATTTTAATAGAATTTAATTGAGGGACTCAACAAGGCTTAGAGAAACCAATGTGCAATTTACAATGGTGCACCAATGTACAAATGTACAAATGGTACACCAACTGAGAATGGTAGTGCTGAAAACACTTCAAATAAAGACAAGCTTATAGGATGTGTAGCCTTGTGAGCTGACACCATCAATGAGGAGCCTAGGCGCAAAGAGCTACAGTAATCGACACCCCACGTCCCCTGTCCTCCAACCCAGTCCCCTAGTGTTGTTTCTCAATGGTCAGAGCCAAAAGAAAGCCCACTGGGAACGAGAGCCTTGGCATAGTCTATACATCCTTGGACATATGGGATAGTGTGGAGAGTAGATGTAGCAATCACACATTCTAACTACTATGCCTTAGGTATAATTCAGTATGGAATGAGTGGACATACAACATCTTACCCAAGTTGAAAACATACTAGGGCTTTGTTTCCATGAGAATAACTGTATGTGCCCGAAATGTGATACAGGAGAGAGGGGAGGGAACACCTGAGAATGAAGACCTGAACAAGATTTTGTGTATTCCTCCTTCTTCCATACACACAGAGAGAGATACTTGGGGTTAATATATATTTAACTCAGGTACAATATCTAATAGTGTGTAGAATTTGATTCCCATTGATTATGCTGGGACAGAGATAATTGTGTGTAATTCTACATTATAATATGATATACATTCTTGGTTCCTGGACTGCAGCCCACAGAAACAGCCTGTCAATGAGGTAGAGCCATAACTAGCTTCTCTAAGAATGATGTAGCACAAACACACACACACACACACACACACACACACACACACACACACACGGTCAAAAGAGAAACACGATTTGAGATAGGAACAAAATTTAACCTTCCAAGTGGGGCTAATCTCTTCTACAAATACATATAATAGCAATGCCCACCACAGGATGTCCACTATGTGCAAAGAACCTTGCTCACCCAGTAGACATGTATATGTCCACTTTCAAGATGAGGAAACTGCCGAGCATGGTGGACCACACCTTTAATCCCAGCACGGGGAAACAGAGGTAGGAGGATCTCTGTGAGTTCAAGGCCAGCCTGAGATTACATAATGAATTCCAGGTCAGCCTGGGCTAGAGTGAGGCCCTACCTCAAAGCAAACAAACAAATGAACAAACAAACAAAAAAGATGAGTAAACTGTTACTGCAATAGTGAAATTATGACACAGTGCGATTAGTATTTCCCATGGCTTGTAACTGGTGGTATTTTTGGATCTAGTCTGTCAGATTTCAAACACTGGATCTTCATTACTCTGTTAAGCTCTAGAACCAATGGATTTTTTTGGACAATTGAGTTAAACATATTTGAAATAAATTTACACATGGAATACTTCTAAGGTGTTCAATATATGTTCTTTGAAAGAAATTAATGAACGAATGAAACTTCTGCTGAACTGAGATTCAGTATTTTCATCTTGTATTTAATAAGAAAGGCCTGATAAAGGAGAAGGGATAGGGGAATGATGTGTTTTCATCACTGACTACACCACCTGCATCAGATATCAGGACTTTAATGAAGAGTTTGTATCACATTGAAGTGTCAAATGGCTCTATATTGATCCCTGGCTTCAGATAAGAAGAGTGTATATGAGTAGAAATGAACTTTGGGTAACCATAATGTCAGTGATTATTGAAAATAATGTTTCCATACAGATGTTCACTTCTTAATTCACAGAAACTATAAATGTCACCATAGGTGTCAAGAACGACTAGTGACATTTATTAAACATATTGTGCAATGTCAAGTATTTGACATAATCAATTTAATAATGGCTTGACTCTGTAGTTAATCTATTGGTGATTGCTTTAAAGAAAAGAAACCCCCCCACATTCTTTTGGATTATTGTTTTTTATTTCCCCCAAAGACTCGAGACCATTTGGTCTAGGTGTGTGCCAGTGGGGAGGCTTCGGTGACTGCAAGGAAGAAAATTGAGTCTTGCAAGTGGGAAGAGCCCTTCCAGGGAGATAGACACAGCAGGGAAAGGTGTCCAGCAGAGTTTGACACGGAAACTGTCTGGGAGGACACCAGAAAGTGCCTCTGGATTATGTCATCTCTCTTAAAATCAAACACAGACATGAGAAGAACCTCTAAGCATTTCAGTGACAGGGGCATGGGGAGCTCTAGCAGCAGGTAAAGAGAGGGTACTCAAGGATCCCCTGGGAAGATCAAAACCTTCGTTAATATGACCACACAGTTTCATTCCTCACCCAAGAAGAGATATTCTTTGCATAAAGCTGTCCAAGGACGCAGTTTTATGGGTCAAGACCACAAAGGCACGGATACCAGTGCCTAACATTGAGCTTGCAACCTGTTTTCTCTATGAATCCTCTATCCTCAAATACCTAGAAGCAAGTTTCCAATTCGTGTTTAGAAATGCCACTACTCAAACTGCCCCCAGAACACCGTAAGTATTTATACATTACCTATTGAATGCATGAATGCCCAGTGGGACCCAACTTGGACATTTGTAATATGTATTTTTCCTTGTTAAAGTCTCTCAAACAAGTATCCATATCTAGCTGCTGGTTGTCAAACAGGTACTTTCTCAGGTCTCAAGTTATAATGTATAAAAAAAGTTCTTTTAGGCCTTTCATACATTTCAGTCAACTCTATAGTAAGAAAAAAAAATCACTTGGAGGCTAGGAATGAAAACAGAATTTTGGAACAGAAGACCTCCCGGGGTCTAATCCTTAAACTATGCTGGAATAAGTCAAACTTCTAAAGAGATTTGAAGATTCATATTAACTTACTAATAATTAAGTCCTTTGTGTTAAAACAATCATGGTGTTTAGGAAAATTAAGTTTTCTGGGAGATGTTAAAATAAATTGGCTGTCTTAAGAGAGTCGTGATTGCTGCAAGTGTCAATGTGGTATGTTTCATCTGAATTACAGTAATGCTTGCGGTAGTCGCTGGACTTCTTTGAGTCTCGCTCCTTTCATCTGTAAAATGAAGAGGTTGAAAAGATGATTAGCAACCACGTCATAATCACCGATGGCCTAGCAATCTATGGCTCAATCACTATAAGCTGAAATTGTTCTGCTTCTCTGAAGATAAATAAGTTCTTTACTGCTGGAAATGTTCTTAGAAGGAAATAAAAATTTACAGGAGGCAGTGAAAATTAGCCTATTATATGGAGCTTTTTATCGGACAACACAAAGTAACCACACAACAATTTTCTGGATAATATAAACCCTGGAGACAGACAAAGCCAATGATTTGAAGACTGAATTAGCTTTTCGTGTTGACCAAAGAAATATTGAGAATTCTCTGAGTACATGAACTGTGCTCATACCAGGCCTGGAACGGTGGCACCCAAGTGACTGGAAAAGCCTATAATTGTGCTCATTCTAGACACTATTAATGAAGAAATCATAATTACCCATATAATTTTGGCATTGTATCCATGTTCAAATCCATTGGAGTTCCAAGAAAAGTTTTCTATGGCAACGAATTGATAATAGTCACAATAGTAGTTAGCCCATTGTATTTTTTGAAATATTGGATTGAAAAATCTCTAAGCTCATCTTGTAGTGTATTTATTTTTTCCAGCAATTACTTAGGAGGTAGGTATTATTCCTATAGCCAACAAGTGGAGGATACAAGCTGGAAATAATACTTAGAACTTGGATTGTGTTCAGAGTGAATTTTTTTCTTCTCACAGTAGCATCAGGATCAAGGTTCTTTCCTTGTATTTTTATTGTATTTGTTTATTGGCAAGCAGAGAGAGAGAAAGAGACAGAAACTGAGAGACAGAGAGAGAGACAGAAACAGAGACAGAAACTCAGAGAGAGAGAGAGAGAGAGAGAGAGAGAGAGAGAGAGAGAGAGAATGGGCACTCCAGGGCCTCCAGCCACTGCAAACAAACTCCAGATGTTTGCATCACTTCATGCATCTGGCTTTACGTGGGTACTGGGGAATCGAACTCGGGCTGTCAGGTTTTGCAGGCAAGCACCACTGAGCCATCTCTCCAGCCCTTCCCTCATGGTTTTAACAGGAGTCCATCTCTAAAACCCTTAAACCAGAGCCACTTCACCTTCATTGGCTTGGTCCTCAGAGTGATAAAACAGGCTTCTGATACTTTGTTCATTGAGAACAGGATCCTTGTCATTGTCATGGACAGAAAGCTGTTTTCAGTTATCATTCTATTGTTTATTTTGTGTATTTATAGACTTTCAGCATTCTTTGGTTTTAAGGTAGACATTCCTGTTACTTATCTTTCTCTGCCTTTTTCTCGTTGTTTTAACCATCTTTCAAATAAATGTTTATCTTTACAGGCTTCTATGCAGTCCTCTTATCATTTGGCCATCCATGAATACTCACCTGTGTGACTTTAAAGACTATTGTTCAAACTCTAATTTATTACTTGAATGCCCAAGGTGATTAAACCTATTTTTATTTGGGTGCCTTGAATGCATAATGTTTTTAATGCGTAATGCTAATTGCAAATTCCAACTCAGAGTGCATCAGCTCCTTCTCTGTCATGTCTCCAGCTGTGAATGTCCACCTCAGTTCTGTCTCCAGGCCTCCTTCCTACTCAGACATAGTCACCTTTATTGCATCATACAGAGAGTAACCAATAGCATGTCAGCTTCAGATTTTTACCTAAAAACATTTCACAAGTTCCATTTTGTCTCTATATTTGCTTCCTCTGTCATAATCCAGATTAGGTCTCTGGTTTATCTTGCCACTTTCTTGTCGGCTTCATTTGGTCCCTACATGATAGGCCAGAAGTGGTTCATCTCCTTCCAGGATGTCAGCCATCATCCCATGTCTTGTTGGTGGAATTGAGTTGTCTACAGTTCCCTCCCTGCCTTCTGAAAAATACAAAAAGAATCTGCATCGGAGAGTGAATTCACTATAGGTTAAATGAGACAAACATCACTAATTTGGCAAGATTCTAACGAGTGTATGTAACCTCTCTGTAGCTCCCTGGTAGTGGGAATTTCCCCTTGGAGCCCAGGTTCTTGGTCCCCATAAAATTTTGCCATGGATTCCAGTTCCAGTTATGGGTTCCTTGTCACTGAGTGGATCTCTTTTATGTTTTTATTTTTTTTCACAATGGAGCAAAGTGATAAAAATCCATGACTCATGCAGTGCATACATTTAAAGTATACAAGCCAATAGTTCTTTTCATAATAAGAGGTGAACTATTCATTACAATAATTTCAGAACATAGTGATCACATCAAACAGAACATACAGCCATTAATAGTCACCATTTCTGCCTCCAGGTCCAATTCTCCCATGCTCTAAAATGACTTATCGAAAACTGCTTATTCTATGTGCATTTTAATAATCCTCCTCCCTAAGTATTTCTGTATCCCATGAACAGCTTCTCCCCATCTTCCCTTCCCCCTAACCTTGATAACCAAAATCCTACTTGTTTTTATATTTTACATCTGAATAAGGTCATATATTGTCTGGCTTATTTCACTTAACGTGTCTTCGAGATTCATTCATGTGGTTCCAAATGGCAAGACTTCACTGTGTTCATTGTTGAATAGTATTCTATTGTGTAAACATGGCAGATTTTCTCTCCTTTTATCTGTCAATTCATATATAGATTGATTTTGTATCTTGACTGTGAATACATGGGAAGAGAGTTATTTCTTTGAATACAATTGATATTTCTCTCTCTCTCATATTTGGATAAAGAGAGAGTGAGCTCGATAACATGGCTATTCTAATTTTAATATTTTGAGGGACTTCAATACTGTTTTTCATGTTTTCATCTCACCAATAGTGTATAAGGGTTTTCTTTTCTCTACAGCCTCACAAACACTTGTTCATTTGTCATTTTATATAATAACTATAATAACAGGAGGGAGGTTTGTGGCTTTGATTTGTTTTTCCCTAATAATTGATGATTTTGAGTACTTTTCCTGTATGCTTATTACCCACCTCTATTTTTTTTTCCTTTGAGAAATGTCTTTTCATGTATTTCCCCACTGGTTTAGTGTGTGCCACTAAGTTGTTGAAGTTCCTTATCTATGCTGGATATGAATCTCTTGTTAGATGCATAGCTAGCAAATGTATATATTCTCATCCTACAGTAAGTTGTCCTTTCACTCTGTACTCCAGGGAGCCCCAAGAAAAATCTATTCACTTTTACATTTGCACCTGAAAGGCAAGGAGGTGTAACATCTGGGGTCAATCTCTCTCTCTCTCTCTCTCTCTCTCTCTCTCTCTCTCTCTCTCTCTCTCTCTCTCTCTCTCTTTCTTTCTTTTTTATTGCTCTCTCTCTCTCACACACACACACACCCTTCATCAATCTTTACAAACACTTGGTGATCCTGACATTGAAGTTTAAACTTTCCCTTCATATCTAGGCTCTGTTACTACAGTTCTACCTTTCGAATTAATTCCTTGTTCATCCTATATGTAAATAAACAATAAAGGACTCTATTACTAGTTGCTCCTGAATCATGGAGCTTTTGGTTCTTATAAAAAGTGTCTACTGACCAAATTGTAGTATAATTGACATTTTTTTCAGTTCACACCACTAAAGAAGTTTTTCTATAGATAATATTTTTGTCTTGTTAGTTTAGCTTAGTTGCTTGCCTAGCACATGCCTGCCTGGCATATGCAACTTCCTGAGTTCAATTTCCATCAATGTCAAAAAAATAATAATAAAATGAAATTCAGAGGCTCTTACAAACCTAAAAAAATGCAATCTTGACTTGTAAATACATTTTAGAAATTACAAACTAGTTATATTTAAGATGTTTGCAAAACTGAAATGTTTGCTATAGATTTGTAGATCTCTATGGACTGCAGAAATGTTTCCCTTAACATCAGTAAACTACTAAAGAATAAATTAATTCCTCAGACTTGTTTTTCCTTGAAATTTGCACTTTGTGGATCTTAATGATTACTATGAAATATTCCTTGAAGTATGACAGTACAATTAAAAACAAACATAGACTTTTCACTTTACTGGTTCTAACATACTTCTTTGGGAATGATGAGATATTTTAAATGAAAACTATTAAGTTGATTAAAAGAAGTTGAACAAACTTGGACTTCCAGGGCATAAGGCAAACTTCTTCTCCTTTCCCAAAGTCAAAAACCCATGTTTTCTTCCATGGGCTTCATTTTCTTAAAAACTAGCGCCCCCCCCCCCTTGACTTCTTTTGTAAATTCTCATTTCCTTTTATTTTAATTTTATTGATAGCTTCCATAATTAAGACCATAAGCCATTATGATTCCCCCCTCACCCACCATTTTATCTCTCTGCCTCTCAATTAGTCTGTTTTGTTCGGTGTCATCATCTTTTCCTCCCATTGTGTATAGGTATTATCAGGCACTGTAAAGTCATAAATATCAAGGCCTTTTTGTGCCTGGAAGTTTGCATTGTAAGCAGTCCTCCTCTTCCTTTGACTCTTACAATCTTCCCGCCACCTCTTCCGCAATAGACCCTGAGCCTCAGGAAGTGTGATGGAGATGTCCCAGTGCTGAACACTCCACTGTCAAGTCTTCTCAGCACTAAGGTATCTTTTGTGTTATCCCAGTGGTCACCGCCATCTGAAAAAGAGAAGCTTCTCTAGACAAGAGTGAGAGGAGCATTATTATATGGACATGCTCATTTTTGAAAAATGTGCTAATAAGACAGTTTGGTGGGCACAATATATTCATTTAGCCAGACATTAGCAGGCATTACTCCCCTAGGGCTCATGACCTCCCCCACCATAGGCTTTTTTATGTTAATAATCTTATTTTGAGTAGGTCTTCAGTACCACACATATATTCCCTCCCATGGAGCAGGCCTCAGTCCAGTCAGAGAGCAATTGGTTTCCCCACAATAGAAGTACCACTATTGCCCCAGTTGGCACATTTAACCTGGCTGGCCAGTCTTAAGGCTTGCAAAGTCCACTGTTATTCACCACAGAACTTCCTCCCTGTCAACCAGCTCACAAAGTTTGAAAAAGCTCTGGCTGTATGCATCCCTTTGAGAGAGAGAGAGAAGACATTACTCGTTTTTGTTTTGTAAGACTTTAATGATAATAAAATTGTTGTCATAAACTGAAGTTACCCAAATTCAGAGCATTAAAAAAAGAGAGAGAAAAAATGTTCCCCTTTCTCTCTGTCAATACATTAGTCAAATTTGAACATCTGGTTTTCCATTGTGACCTAGAATCCTCACCATCTATTATAAAGTTCACTGCCTTTGAAATTTCATCACAGTGACAGAAGCTGACCAATATAGTTATGTGGACTGTGACAATGGAGGAAAATAAATGTAAAAGGCTCAACATATGTGTTTATATATAAAGGAAGAGAAAGGAGTTAAAACTTAGCTGTGGTGAGAAGGTTGTTAGAAAAATTTGTAGAGACAGAGGTTACATGGTCAGGAATTCAATTTGTGGCTAGAAGTATTGCATTTATTTGGCACAGGAATTGTTTATTTTGTGTTGTTTGTTTTGTTCTTGGATGGTTATTTCTAATGTTTAATTGAGGTCTCTCTCTCTCTCTCTCTCTCTCTCACACACACACACACACACACACACACACACAGTGAAGGCCACATTAGCATTTAGTTTGATGCAGCTTTATGAAAGAATATATTGCATGCCTTTAATCCCACTACTTGGGAGGCAGAGGTAGGAGGATCACTCTGAGTTTGGGGTTAGGCAAGACCCTACCTCAAAATAAATAAATAAATAAATAAATAAACTCATGCACTATGATAACCCAGGTGAAGACAACAACATTTTCAGCACCCCAAAGGATTCCTTGCAACCATTCCTAGATTATATCATACTGCAAGGAGCAACCAAAACTCTGACTTCTAAAACCATCTGTATATTTCACTCATTTTTAAATTTCACATAAAGGTTATCATATGCCTTTTAGCCTTTTCCCCATTTGAGACAGTATAATATCTAGGGAAGACTGAGGTGTGTTCTGGGTTTGGTGGTTGTTATTCCTCTGAGATACTCCTTTGGGTAAATATAATACATTTTAACCCTTCCTTTTCTTATTAGCAGACTTCTTTAGGTTACTTCCAGATTTGACCAATTCTAAATGAAATTGCCTGTGAATTTTTTAATGAATATGCCCACTCACATCTCTCCAGCAGTAATTTGAAATACTTAAGACATGCACAGGAGTAGAATAGCTCAGTAAGACTGCTCTATGTAGCTTGACTGCACATGTTTTAGTGGGGAGAAATGCATGAGTAAGAGACACACCTAGTTAGCAACATGCCCCATCTTTGCTGTACAGTCATTTATCTTGTCTACTACAGGCATGTTGACCTAACAAATTCAGACCCTGGCACACTGATTTATCTGAGCATAATGTTCACATGTTCAGTGGTCATGGCTTTGAGTATTTTCCTGCTAAAGAAAGGTAAAGTATTCCAAGTATAGTCAACCCATCTACTCAGGGCAAGGTTACCTCTAGGTCAAGAGCAGTGACTGTTTTCTGCTTTTCCGGTGATGCAGAATGAACTCAGTCTTGGGCTCATGTCTTCCTCAGGTGGCTTGGCAGAAGCCCTGGCTGAGTGCTCTGGCACTGCCTGGCACCGGGCTAATCAGCCTGACTCACTCTGCGTAGCCTCGGGGCCCTGAGTGCAGGCTAAGGCAATCACCAGTGTACATTCCCACTGAAAAGACCTCTCCTTTTCTTGTATGTCACTTAATAAAATTAGTCACTGCACATGGTGGATTAGCAGCAGCAGCCCAGACTTCTTTGGAATTAAATGAATTTATCCTCTGTAAAGAAATCAAGAGGCAATTGGTTCAGTCCTTGGCCATGTTAGTAGTTCCCAGAATTGACTCTGTAGCCCTGCCTGCAGAGCGTGTTTGTGATTATTTAGTATTTGTGATGATTATTCCCACTCTCTCTGGTGGCTACCCAGACATCATTTCAAGATTCTAAACTTTTCTGAGCTACTTTCATGAGAGCAGATAGAAGCAATGGAATAAAAGATAAAAAATTGGATAAATGGATTGATGTGCCAACATCTTGGCTGACTACAAACACCGATCCAAGACCCTCTTTTTGCCAGAGTGATAATCAGAACTCTTATCTAAGAATCAAGCTGCGTGTTTCCAAATAGATTAGATCTATCTATATGACGTGCACACATCTTCAAAAAAGTGGGAAACGCAGGATCCCAGAGTGGTGTGTCTAAATATTACATATTGATATGTTTTAGAAGGGGACAGTCTCTCCGGATGTCCCCACCAAAAAGAGCTAGACAGAAATGAAGAGCTGATAATTCACTTTTCCCCTTCAGTTCCTTAAGACAGTTGTGCAGGTCCACAATGCAAGCTGACCCAAAGCTAGGAAGCACCAGAAAGGAAAATGGATCTTCCTCTCACTGCATTGGAGAGCATGCTAAGTTAGGAGGCATGTCAAGGTTCAACACCTCCCTCTGTGCCTATGCAAATTATGCAAATTATGCACATTGGGACGGATCAGGGATTGGGCTACCTCAGACCTTAAAGCTTACTGCAAGACACCTAGCATTGAATGTCAGCTAAGAGTACCAGCTGTCTTTTTTTTTTATTGTCTATAATGAGTTACATTATTTAGTGGGCAAACAATGAGTTGTTATCCCCAATTCCCTGATGATCCCCTTCCCCCATTCCCCCATCTCCAACCAGCTGGCTATCCTCCTCAGTGGGTCGTCTGGATCAGTCCTTGACTATTACTACTGTTACTGTTTCATCTTCACTTTCACCCCAGCCTCCCGCCAGCTTCTCATGTTCCAGCTTCCAGCTCCATTCAAATAACCAGAAATTGCACATATTAGTTAAAATGCCCCTTGAGACTAGGAAGTGTCCAACCACATCGACATGTAACTTTTGCTGAGTGAATCGTCACCCTTCACTTCCCTGAAGAATGTTGTAGTTCAGAATAAACAATCCTCCACCCGTGATCATTCAAGCATCTCTAATTAAACCCAATGGGCCACCAAAAAAAAAAAAAAAATGGCATCAATGTAGAAGACAGACGAGTTAGGAATAAGAAAGGGTTCAATGAGACAGGGTGGGGATAATGGACATTAAAGAGAGCTGAATATGATCAAAATGTATTATTTATATGTACAAGATTGCCAATAAATCAACTGTTTTGTTTGGGTTTAGGGAATGGTGTGAAGATGTTTTAGGATGAGAAATGCCATTGATATCACCCCCCCCCCATTAGAGCACATTCATAATACAATGTTGTAGGCTAGTGTTTGCTGGCTAAGGAGGAGCTTTCTGGCTGTTATTGCCTACCCCATGCTTCTTGGGAGGACCATAAATGCAACTTCTCCACTGAGGTTAACTGCCATGATCTCACATCTACCCTCTCTATGCTCCAGTTTTCACTCTGATTTAGAAAAAATTCACCTCAACAGTCTGGCCCTGTTTCCTTACTTGAATGCTTACAAAAACCATCGTATCTTCTTTCACAAACAGGACTCAAATCCTCCTTGGATCAGCTCCTCACCACATAGCAGAAGCAGCAGCAGTGCTCAGGCATTTCAAAGCCATATTTGAATTATGAACACACATATTAATGTTTGCTTCGCATAGATCTTCTTATATTTATGCAAAAGGAAGAAATTGTGCATCTAGCTTCTTACAGAATTGTAAATCTAATATTCTCTGTGAGAAATTTCACAGGCGAGATTTATTCTGAAAAGTTCTGACATCCAGTCAATTAAAATTTAAACATGCACTAAAGTAGTCAGTATTTCATATTTTCAGATAACCTAATAGTTTTGCTTTATAAATCCTAAATTCCATCACTCAGAAAAGGAAGAGGTATGAATCAATTACTCGTCATGTAAAATAGTCATGCATGGAACCAATAGTTTTCTTTCTTTCTTGGTACACATTTTAGAGACTGTGGGTATTAGAAAAGTATTGGGAAAGAGGAGAGAGCGAGATTTATGCATTTTCAGGAAACTGGAGGAAGCAGAGTGCCTGTTCCCTAGACAACAATACATAAAGCCATCATCAACAACATGGCACTCCCTGGAAAACCCAGCAGGAAGCTACACAGTCCACAGGAAAGCAGCCTTCCCAGTACAGAGGAAAGATGATATGACATTCTAATACTTAGACCTTCTTGTCTGAACACTGCCCTCAATGTTGACTACCATTTGTCTGAAACTCAGAAAATAAGAAGTCCTGTCTTCTCATCCTGTGGTCAGTTTTGTTTTAGAAAAAAGTAGAAGCCCAATATTAACATTTTAGAATATCTGAGACATTATTAAGAGTGCTTGACTTTGCTTTAATTGGTAAACACAGACAAATAAAATGTTTTTTTCAATATGTGGATTTAATAAAGAATTTGAACAAACAAACAATGTGCACCAGCACTTTAGGGGCACTGATTAGCCAATCCTCCCTCACAATAACCTTAAGAAGAGGAAATCATTCTTACTCCCTGTTGCGGTCAGCTTTCTAGTTGCTGCGCAGAGAGAACCCAAGCAAAAGCGGCTTGTAGAGGAATGGGTTTATTTGGCTTACGGACTCGAGGGGAGACTCCATCCTGGCAGGGAAAACGATGGCATGAGCAGAGGGCTGGACATCACCTCTGCCACAGCACTGCAAACAGCGGAAGGAAGGTGTGCCAAACTCTGTAAAGGGAAGCTGGCTTATAACCCCATAAGCCCGCCCCTGACAACACAGCTTCATCAAGGTTGTAAAACCCAAACTGCCATCAGCTGAGGATCTATCTATCAGAACACAGTCAATTGTTTGTGGGGGACACCTGTATCAAACCATGACAGTCCGCCCCTGGCCCCCACAAACTAATAATCATACAAGATATAAACACAATATGTTCAGCTCAACTCAAGTCCCCGCAGCTTTCAACTGAGCCATAATACCAACAATAAACCCATAATGGCACAGAACATTCACAATGCAAAACATGAGGCACAGCAAAAACAGATTGACCAATACAAGATTTAAAACAAACAGGGCACCAACAATCTCTAACTCCAAGCTCAATGATTCTTAACCAATAACACAAGTCTCTTGGAGATTCAATTCCGCCCCTCCAGCTCGGCTACTCACAGTCC